>JAQIUQ010005310.1:165000-210000 GCA_030378365.1 Hybognathus amarus
CCAGTCTGAAACACCACTTGATGATGGCCAAGCAAACACACACACACAGATGATGCGAATTCTCCACCCCTCGTCAATATCAGGACCTCGTCAGTATTTCTTTCACCCTTTTATTGATAGACAGTGTTACATTGTGTGAGAGATTATTGGTATGTTAGTGTGAAATTGAACACTATTCCAATGTTATTTTCAATAATAATAATAAAAAAAACATTTGCACTAAACAAGCCAATCCACTTTCCCATGTTGATAAGAGCATTAAAATGAGAAAAAATTATGTAACAAAAAGAAATCAAAAGACATTTAGAAAATGTGCGATTAATCGTGAGTTAACTATGACATTAATGCGATTAATCGCGATTAAATATTTTTATCGTTGACAGCACTAATTAGAAGTGACATTAAAGTACATTTTAGTTTACCATGATTCCTTGTCCACTTTCAGAATTACACTTTATCAATCTTTCAAATATAATTAGTTAGCACTAGTATATATCTTTAAAGTATAATATTTCCATAATAAGTAATAAGTACTTTTTGAAAGTATGATCCTCCTAAGACTGAAATCTTGACAAAACAAAGTGTCAACGCAGCAGTCTGTATGTTAAGTCTAAACAGTCTATAATATACACTATGATGTAATGTGTCTTAGCATGTTCTAATAGCAACCCTGTATCACACGAAAATACGTTCTGAGGAAACTATTTTGCAAATCGCAATTACGTTACATGCCAACATAAAAGCAGTGCTAATACGTTGGTCCGTAACCTAATATGTCTCATTGTTAATACGTAGATACTAATACGTAATTTTCAAATATATAAAACGTACGTTTTATACGTTTGGATAGATGCTAAAACGTATAATATGGACGTATTTGCAACATTTAAATGTAACATTATTACGTTTTTACAGCTACAAAACGTTGAATATTTACGTTTTCATATCATAACGATATCTGTATACTTTCACTTTTAAAGATAAATATAACAAGACCCCTTAATCCTACTCCCAAAACCTAAACATATTCATTTTATACAGAATATAAAAAGGATGAAACGTAATGGACAGAGTAGATGTGTAGGTAAATTAGTTTTAGCATTGAAATATATTTGAGCCACTAATCCTACTCCTACCCCTAAACCTAACCATACCATTCCTTAAAACTATGTAGGCTAACACAATTATGAAGAAAAAAAAACATAACAGACAGACAAGTATACATTTAACAATAATTTATTTATTGAGAAAATCATGTCAAAACCGGTAACGTTAACATTACCAAACGTCGTTCACATGATGATGCGTTGCAGTTGCAGTCCTCTGGCAGTGTTATAGTAGTTGTGTATGAGTTACAGATCAGAATTAAAGTTATTAACGTTAATCCATGAAAATGTTAATCTGATTTTGGTTCGCTCTCTGAGTCTGAAGGCGCGCTCTCTTCTCCATTTCAAATGTACTAAACCGACTGAAACACGGCATGTCGCAATCTGTGACGAAGCAGGTGAGAGCCAATGAGCGTTTGATATCACTGCCGTAAAACATGTCGTAACGCTTCTTGAAGGCGCATTTTTCGAATTTGAATTCATCACCAGCGCGGATTTGACGTTTGCGGTCGCTGCTGAGAAATGAAGAAGAAGATCACTGGATAAAAGGCTGAATTTGGATCTGTTTCTTGCAAACAACGTATGGATTCTAGGATTTGGTTTACATCAAGCTAATAAAATGTATGTTTTTTGTGAATGTATCAGTATGTTGTGTTTTATTGGAGAAAATGCTTTTGTGTAAATATATTTATGAGTAACGTTGGCCTATTATATTAATAAATGCGAATGAAAACTTAATTGATAAGACAGTTGAATGCAATAGAGTCAGCGATTATGCATAAATAGTAAAGAAACCTGCTTTGGATGTATTATGTTCAGGATAAACGTAATAGCACTGCAATAGTATTAGGTTATGGACCAACGTAATAGCACTGCTTATATGTTGGCATGTAACGTAATTGCGATTTGCAAAATAGTTTCCTGAGAACGTATTTCGTGTGATACATAGTTGTCTAATAGAATTTCTCTGAACAATAGTTTGCCCTTATATAAGTGTTTCTTACAGTTACATTGTTAAAAATGTGAGAGACACTCCCTCGTCCAGATGCGTCTGTGGTTCCCTTCCTTTGTTAAGATCCCCTTGTGGTGTTACCAAGCAAACTTGACAGTATCTCCGTCTGGGCTTTTATTAGCTTTCTATCTCAGTCTATCATCACCTCTCACTTTTACTGGTGATGACATCTTACGGAGAATGCTCTGCCCTGTCTCGACCAATGCTGAACACACACCTCGCAGTTCATACAGCCCATTAAACAGGCCTCACTGTAATTACTGCTGTCAGTCTCACATCATCATTAATAGATTATTTTGTTGTTTCATTGCTGGATGCCTGTGTCAGACCTAAAGTATGTTCCAGATGTGCAATGATGGTAGTAAGAGAGCACACAATGTGTAGTTTTTCCTCTGTGTCACTGACTTTGAGATATCCCAATTGTTTGTCTGCAAAAGCCAGTGAAACATTCAGTGTCGAACTACAGATCCCAATTCTGCATTTTTGTATCCCCACTCACTGGCAGTTGGATCGAACATTTAAAACAAAGATTAAAAGCCATAAGTTTTATTAAAAGCCATAAGTTGCCATCACATAAGATACAACAGTATACATGAAATCTACTTTATGGTGAATTAGTAAAAGAACTGTACTTAATTAACACACAATTCTTACCAAAGCAACACTGTTGCATAACATACGCAACCAAGAAGTTCTTTGTAATGGCCATTGTTTAAATGTAGTACACAAAAATGTTGCATTGTTTCAACACAAATTTAGTTAATTATGTACAAACCCAACCATTGGGTTAATGTTGTTTTTTAACCCAACGGTTGGGTTTGTCTATGTTTGACCCAAGGTTCTGTCATGTTGTCTTTTATTTAGAACTGTTGTTCCTTTTCCTTTAGTTTCCCAGATCCTTTTAGTTTTGGTTTCCTTGGTTGAGTTCGAAAATCACATACTCTCTTGAGTAGGTACTTATTTTGATACTTATAGTAATTATTCCACAGCTGTTAAAGTATGTTCTACACTCTTAGAAAAAGGGTTCTATATATGTAGCATAGGGTTCTTTACTCAACTCCAAAGGACGTTTTATGCTAAAATAGGTTCAATAATGACAAGAAAGAACACTTTTGGCTCAAAAGTTCTTTGAAGGCTATTATTCATTCATATATTACATTATTCTGCAACATTTTGAAGTTGTAATTAAATTATTGTTTATTAAACTGCTGTAGTAACATAATATCACATTTTAATCATGCTGATTTTTGGAGAATAAAAACTGAAATGGCACTATTTATGGTTGGGAATCATGAGAAATTTTCCAGTTCCAGTTCCGATTCTGGTTCCACCAAACGGTTCCAGTTCCCATTCATTAAAAAAT
Organism: Hybognathus amarus; assembly: GCA_030378365.1. Taxonomy (NCBI): domain Eukaryota; kingdom Metazoa; phylum Chordata; class Actinopteri; order Cypriniformes; family Leuciscidae; genus Hybognathus; species Hybognathus amarus. The sequence continues at coordinate 168,482 of JAQIUQ010005310.1, forward strand.
ATTAGTAAGAGAAAAATCCACAATCCTTTTTGTGTTTATTTCTTATAGTACTTGACACATGAGTTTAGCAGACTTGTAATGTAAACAAATTCAACATATTATTAAGCAATTTCTGCACAAAAAAAAAAAAAATCTGAAGGAAAAAAAATTCTGCATTCTCTAGAATAATTTAGGATCTCTCCTTGCTTATTGTATCTCCAACAGTGAAGAATACCCTCTCAGAAGGGATAGAATATGCTTGAACACACATGTAAGATGTGTATAGAACAGATTATCTTTTAAAACGGTTTGAATGATTGATTCATAATTTAAGACTTTACTTATTTAATTACTGGATAAATCTGCGCTCTAGCAGTTAATAAAAAGAACTGCATGCGTCTTGCGGAAGAACGTTGCCGGAGCTACTTCTCTCTGTTTGTCCATGACGAGTTACGCAGGTATTGGGCTATACTCCGCTGCGGCTGCGATCCGCCAGCCAGTCTAAACAAGAAGTCCGAGTATTAACGCTTATTACAGGCTTAAGGTAGTAATTCAAGATAAGACAAAAACACGGTTTGAAAAAAGGCATTCATGATGCACTCGCTCATTGTATACATGTTGTAAATTCTGAATACAGAAAAGTTTCGGATTGCATCTGTTTTGGTTACTACCGTCAATGTTTACTCAAACTATAAACTTTTATCTCAGTACTTCTGTAACGTTAATCATTTGAATATCTGTAACGTAAATATTGTGTGATTGTAAAGCAGTTTCATATGGACAACTGCTCTCTCTCCACGCAAACAGATTTGAATGTAGGCTAGCCTACGTTGACTGGGCGCGTGCGTGAGTGTGACAAATGCAGCACGTGTGAGAGCAAACCACAACTTCAGGGGTGAAGTTTTTGTCATTTAGGAATAAGATGCGTGGGTGTTTTTAATCGAAAATCTTTTTAAGATTAATCATGCAGCTCTACACTATCTCTCTCGCCTTGAGGTGAGACGCTGAAGGATAATCTAACGTTACTCCCAGCACTTCGCCCACATATCGCACTCAGAACCGTTTTCGAAACCGTGTCGGTTATTTTCAAAAACACTACCGGATCTGGATAAGATTTAATTACATTTTTTAACCCCCATATCTTGAATTTTGTGATCATTCATGCATTGCATTTTAGGGGTTCCATATATGCAGCACTTTAGAACCTTTTAAGGTTCTACTCACCGGCCACTTTATTAGGTACACCTGTCCAACTGCTCGTTAACACTTAATTTCTAAGCAGCCAATCACATGGCGGCAACTCAGTGCATTTAGGCATGTAGACATGGTCAAGACAATCTCCTGCAGTTCAAACCGAGCATCAGTATGGGGAAGAAAGGTGATTTGAAGTGACTACTGATTGTTGGTGCCAGAAGGGCTGGTCTGAGTATTTTAGAAACTGCTAATCTACTCTGGATTTTCACGCACAACCATCTCTAGGGTTTACAGAGAATGGTCCGAAAAGAAAAAACATCCAGTGAGCGGCAGTTCTGTGGGCGGAAATGCCTTGTTGATGCCAGAGGTCAGAGGAGAATAGCCAGACTGGTTCGAGCTGATAGAAGGGCAACAGTGACTCAAATAACCACCCGTTACAACCAAGGTGGGCAGAAGAGCATCTCTGAACACACAGTACGTCGAACTTTGAGGCAGTTGGGCTACAGCAGCAGAAGACCACACCGGGTGCCACTCCTTTCAGCTAAGAACAGGACACTGAGGCTACAATTTGCACAAGCTCATCGAAATTGGACAATAGAAGATTGGAAAAACATTGCCTGGTCTAGATGAGTCTCGATTTCTGCTGCGACATTCGGATGGTAGGGTCAGAATTTGGCGTCTACAACATGAAAGCATGGATCCATCCTGCCTTGTATCAACGGTTCAGGCTGGTGGTGGTGGTGTCATGGTGTGGGGAATATTCTCTTGGCACTCTTTGGGCCCCTTGGTACCAATTCAGCATCGTCTGCAACGCCACAGCCTACCTGAGTATTGTTGCTGACCATATACATCCCTTTATGACCACGATGTACCCAACTTCTGATGGCTACTTTCAGCAGGATAATGCGCCATGTCATAAAGCTGGAATCATCTCAGACTGGTTTCTTGAACATGACAATGAGTTCGCTGTACTCAAATGGCCTCCACAGTCACCAGATCTCAATCCAATAGAGCATCTTTGGGATGTGGTGGAACGGGAGATTCGCATCATGGATGTGCAGCCGACAAATCTGCGGCAACTGTGTGATGCCATCATGTCAATATGGACCAAACTCCCTGAGGAATGCTTCCAGCACCTTGTTGAATCTATGCCACGAAGAATTGAGGCAGTTCTGAAGGCAAAAGGGGGTCCAACCCGTTACTAGCATGGGGTATCTAATAAAGTGGCCGGTGAGTGTATATAGAACCCTTTCTTCTAAAGAGTGTATATATGTGGGGACATAAATGTAATCTGGTAGTACTACATTCGCCATGTTGTCATTATAATGTGACCTACAAGCGACAGTTGTATTGCTTTACTGCCATTCACAAATCCTCTCCGTGGCCTCATGGAATAGTAAAGTGTCCATCATATGCATATTTAAGAATCTCACTGGAAGTAGTACGTCATCCATGTACGTTTTGCCTATTCTTTTATGAGTACTGTGAATTCATTTCTTTTTCTCCTACTATATATTTCATGGAAGTATGCTGTAATAGATGCAACCCCTGGTTGCTGTTTATGTCCTTGTTTGTTTCCATGATAGCATATGAATATCACCTGTGCTAATTTATTTCCCTTGTTAACTTGTTTGTACTGTATATATACTCTCAGTTCAGTTGCGTTTCAGTCGTTCATGTTCAACATAGAGTGTCTCTGAAGAGTGCATTTGTTTACAACGAGTGTGTCAATGTTCTTCTGGAAGACTCTCCCAGGGCCTGGTTGTTTTCTACAGCGCGAATGCAGCGGTGATCGCGAGCTTGAGCTCTCAACTGCTGTTTTAACAGCAACACATTTCTAATATTTGCGTTTGTTGACAGCTGGTTGGCGAGTTTTCACTGTTTCAGTTCACTGTTCAGTGTTGATGCGGTCATTCCCTGTGTGCTCCACTAGGGCGTGCATCCACTTCCATATGTATACCCGAGCCGTGAGGACGGAGTGTGTGATGCAAATCATGCACACCAATTCTATTGGCTCGTTTCAATAATACTTGAAGATGACTGGCTCCCCGCACGGGGGTTGCATAACATATGCAATCAAGAAGTTCTTTGTAATGGCCATTGTTTAAAGGTGCCATCTTGCATTTAAAATTCTAATCATATTCCATAACAGATGGGGGCAGTATACCTCCTGAAAGTGAGTTGTGCCACGGCCGCGCGCATTCTCATGTCTTCAAACAACTCAAACAAGCGCTGTTTTGCTCTGTTTTTCTCGCACATATTATTCAAATCATTTGACACAATAGTAAAAGGTTGGAAGACCGCAGTTTCACGTGGAGGATTTGGAGATTTTTAGAGATCAGAGACTCAATGAACCACATCTCAACACTAAATGACGAAGACCGTCTCATAGACGCCTGTCTCAAAAACAAGCTGGTGCATTTCGACAATATGGGAAAATAAAAGCCTGGGCAATTATTTTAAGTTTATGGTATTCGTTTTGTTCATATTACACTTTTATTGTTAGTTTGAATTAATTTGACAGAGAGCATTCGCTGATGTTGATCAAGCTAGCGCCATTCAGAGCTGCCAACTCTCACGATTTTCACTGTGAGACACACGCAATTGACACCAAGCAGGTTAGTTAAGCTTTCAGATTCTGTCAATTTTATTACGCAATTCAAACAATAAATCCCGTTTTGGCGCTTGTACATGTTCCACCACAGATCCCTAGCACACGTGAACCGATCATCTCTACTAGCTAATGGTAAAAGAACACAAACACTGTTGAAAGAAACAGTATGCTACAACTTACCAAAATGTATTCCTCATGCGTAATGTTGACCAATCATTTTTTTTAACTCTTCCTTGAACTAAAATGTAGTAGTGGGCTGTATTTCCACACGACTGACAGGTTCAAGTACACACACACACAAGCCGGCGCAACTTACTCGTCTATTGCAGTTTGGCTGGTGTTTATGTTGCCCGCCCGCATACCGCCTCCCATGGCCGAAACTGGTATTACGACACATGACGGGCCAGGGCTAGTAATTTAGCATGCTAATTTAGGTTTATATCTCGGCAGCACTATAACTTGTCAGTTTTTTTAATGACATCATTGCACTTATTTCTTCTCATTCTTTTGATGCATATAGCTCATATTTTGGATATTTTTACCTCAATTATTACATACGGCACCTTTAAATGTAGTACACACACATTTTGACATTTGCATTGTGTACTTAAAAGCACAAAGGTGGTAGCTCATGAATTTCCCTTTCGGGGTTCAATCCGAGCGTAGATACCTTTTTTTACTAGCTCAAATATTTAACCACTAAGTCACATTCTATAATAAATGCGGTATCTAATAAAGGAGAGTGTGCTTTCTCTCAACATCAGTGAGCATTATCTGAGGATGTTATAGCACTAGATGCACGTCAGAGCGTCTCATGTGAGAGAATGCTATAAAACTGCCATCGCTCTTCTGGAATTGAACACCTCATCCTGCAGCCTGACATGTGTAAAACAAATTAAAACAAATGCGTGGCCTGGAGAAATGGTGGCTTTTAAATCTTTACTCTCTGCTCTTGCTATTGTGCCCTTGTCATTTACGGTATTGATTGCTGGTTAAGGTTTTTAGTGCTTTTAGATTTGGCATCAAAAACTAATAAAAAAACGTTGATTGACAGGATATTGATTTAGGAACCAAGTACTGGCAGGAACCCAGCATTCCTGATACCTGTGTAGAGAAACTATTGACCCCTCACTAATGATAATAAGAATAATAAGAGGAAACTCTACAAATATTACAGTAGATGTAGACAACCCAATGTTTCCCTTGGGCCCAAAAAGAAGCACAGGGATAGAATAAACACATTTTTTAGAGGAATAAAGCCTACAATTAGTTAAAGCTGGGAGTAGCCTGTCAGAACGCACAACACTGTAATCAGTCTGTCAAAAGTACACATTAAAATCTACAAAGCTATACTATCATTATGGGAACATTTTATTCTTTAAATTATGCAATGACTTTGTGGTAAAAATAGTCCACAATCAATTGTGCATTAACATGGGTCAATGACATACAGTGTCGAAGATAAGACAAACACATACAAATTGTTTAAAACAAAGTGTAAATTTCTCAAGCCTTATTTAGTAAAAAAATAGTGATTTTTGTGCATATCTGAGAAATCAGATCAGATTTATATGGAAGCTTGTTTCTGCTACAGAATAAAACATTTAAAAAGATAATTGCGACATTTATATCACAATTAGGATTTTACATCTAGCAATTCTGACTTTTTTCTTGCAGGATATTGAATTGCGAGATACTGTATATACTGTTTAAAGTCAGAATTGCAAGATTTAAACTCACAATTGCATGCTATACAGTAAAGTCTGAATTACGAGATATACACACTCAAAACGGCAAGTGTTGTTTTGACTATTTTGGACATTTTTTACAATTCTGACTTTATAACAAACACTCATGTGTTAGCTAAATTCATATGTGGTTTGAAATCCTGTTCAAATCGCATTTTTCTCACAAAACCGTTTCAGACTGACTGCTCTGATAGGATTCCTGGTGGTTTATATATGACTTTCCCACCCTACGCAAATGTAAACATCAGACGTTGTTATAGTATTGGTAAAAATGCTGAACGTTGCTGCAGAAACAAGGTTGTGTTGTTGCAACGTGCCGGACGAAGCAAAAAATGACAGTATAATGGAGAAATGTTTTGAATGACGACAAAACAGTCAAAAATTTGCACAAATAATTGGATTTGGACGGACAGCGTGAAGAAAGCCTTAGAAATGTGCTCATTGTATTCATGTTGGTTTCATATGGCTTTAAAAATACAAGAAATGCACATCTTCATTATTTTCTCTTTTTTTGGTAAAAGGTAAAAAAGATGAGACTTAAAACACTAGGCACATAGACTGAACACATAATATGCATGATGTCATCATTTTCACAGATTCATGTTTTTGTAGTTTACACGGAGACAATTTGGTTTTTCATTTTCCAGAACTTGTACTTTGAAACCAATTTTCAAACCAGTTTTCTGTTTTTTTTTTTTGTTTTGTTTTTTTTTGAAAACGGTGTCATGCAAACAGCCCCTCATGTCTTTTAACCCTAAAACCGTATTCTGGACAAATGTGGGCAAAATAGTTTTGATTTATTTTTAAAAAATACTTCCCTTGATCTGAGCGGTACAAGACTTGACTACTTTTCCTAAGTTTGCCTCCTGAACACAAACAATTATTTTTTTGACTCAATTCTGCAATGTTAAGTGGGTGAAAAAAAACCTCCTTAATCTTGTATTTGGATAAAAAATGGGCACCCATAGAAATGAATGGGAAAAACTAATTTAGAGCATTCTAAAATAAGCCAAAATAAGACACCAGGTGTCTTTAGGTTTATCCTTAGGTTTTAGCTCTAAGAATTTATTGGAAGGATATTTTAATGTAGTTAATAAAAATAAAACTACATAATAATTAATTTACATAAAAATAATTTACATAGAAAATATGGTACTTTTTGAAGTAAATAAATTCAAAAATACCCCCAAAATAAAAATAAACACCATAAATGGATAGTTTAAAACTTTATCAAAGACAGTGATATAACATTTATAATAAATAAAAATTAGGATCACACCTGAGTCCTCTGTGCCCACATTTGTCCTCAATTACAGGATTAAGGGCTATAAGGTAAATACGTGTTTGAGGGCTACAGCTTTAAAGCAGTCTGCTCATGCAACGTGAACTTATTTCTGAAAACATCATTGCCTATGATGCAATGTGGTACAGCGCCTCTATATATGTGCAAAAAAAAATTTCTGTCAGGACAACTATCATTAAATATTATATATAAATACCCTACCCCACCCCCTTATGGTAAACAGAACAGAACCAACATGAATGTATTGCTGATATTATTAGGCCACGTTTACACAAAGCCGGGTATTTAGCAAAACGAATATTTTCCCCTCTCCGTTTTCAAAAATAACATCGTTCACACACACGCTTAAATTTGCCGTCGAGCGCCATCATAACTATGCCAAACCTATTGGCATCAGTGTAGGGGTTAAGGATAAAGCCATGCAAGCCAATCAGAATCCTCAGAATCGACAAGAGAGAACCTAAAACGCCGTTTTTCCCAGTTCACACGGCAACAAATATCCAGCGTTTTCAGAAATCTCCACTTTGCCCAGAGTTTTTAGAAATAATTGTTTTCAGTGATTAAAAACGGCGTTTTCGTGTAAATGAGAGGGAAAATATCTGCCTTTTCCCATCGTGTAAATGGGGCCTAAATGCCAATATTTGAATGTACAACATAATTTGAGGTTTTATTCTGATTCAAGGGGAATCAGAATGTCATACTGACTGGATGAAAGGAGGAGCTGGGGATGGAGAAGGGTAATTGGCTCCTGAGAAACGTGTCAGAAAACACATTTTAAGGGTAGATAAAAAGATAAAAATTGATATCTTTCTTTAACTATGTTGAGTTTAAACAAATAAGCTAGAAAAACAGCCCTGGTTATCATCTAAATATTGAAATCGATATCTAAACTTTTGTTTTTGATTAATCTACAAGTTTTGATTAAACTGAATCAATATCAAGCCCTGACTGTAGAACCAAGTTAATGTTGATTCATTTAGCAAACATGGCTGTCTGCTGCTTAAGAAATAGCTTTAAGTATGAAAAACAAATCATGTGCCATTTCATTTTACACCTCATTTAACAGGCTAAGCATATAACCCATGATTGCCTTGTGGCAGAAGGCGGTTTCAGAAGAGAATGCCTCTCTAATGGCGCTGGAATTAGCGCAGCTAAGTGCTTCACACTCCAAAGGTCAGGGCAAGCAGTGATGGAATATTAGCTTGTGTTGCACAAATGAAATCAATTACCTATGCGGTCTTAAGGAGAGATTAGGTTTGAAAATGAGAGGAAAGTGGGAACGTGTTTAACTGGTACTGTGTGGTCAGCGTATGTCACTTCACTCTGTCCAAGTGGACTGCATTCACATTTTCAGCATCAGTTGAGTTTAACATTAACAGTGTCTTCATTTTAATACATGAGTGTCTTCAAGATATTTTTGTATTACAAGTATTTCAGTATAAGAAATATAGTTCTGCCATAGCATTATGACATATTGGACACAACAAATCTGTATCACTGAACAACCAGATAGATTGTGTCCTGATTTGAGCTAAATAAACTAATTATATCCCACCTGTATTGTAACGTTTCCGGGTAAGAGAAAGCGCACTACAAGGGAATTCAGCGAAACCAGGTATTTAATGATAAACTCAAGGGTATCATCGGGTTTACACAAACAATAACCGACAATGAACACTGTCAAGAGAGAAATACTTACTTGGAATACTTACTTGGATAAGTATTTTTAAAGGGGTCATGAACTGGCTTTTTAAATGTTTTTATTATGTTGTCTGAGGTCAACTTATGACGTTTGCTTGGTTTTTACCTTCAAAAACATAAAAATGAATAAGTTATGAGCTATTTTCTTCCCTAGTTTTCAGCCTACTTGAAAAATGCTCGGATTTTATGGGCGTATCGCATTGAAGACTAGGAAGTAAACGCCCACTGCTGTGAGTGGATAACAGTTTTGCATATTATAATGAGCTTCAACTCTGTCGTCGGTTTCGGTCGGTGCACGTGGAGGGATTTGTTTTGAAAACCACTGTTGTTAAATGGCAACCGGAATGATTCGCCCATACATGTTTGACCCAGAGTCCGATCCCGAATCGCAGGACAATTAACCAACAGCACCTCAAATACAACAGATACTTGTAGACACATACACATAATTATTAGATATCAAACAATCTGTAACAATGCAATGCTAGCCAAGTAGATTATTATTTCTAAAATAAAAATATTACTCACATAAGTGTGTTGCACCACTCCTGTTGGATCCAATATAGAAGGTACAGGGCCTTTTTTAATCTTAATCGGTCTTGTTCACAAAACAATCCTCGGTGAAATGAAGCGAACATACGGATAATGTTTTACACTCATCTGCTGGAACGTCATTAAAAACAAATTTTAACCAGGCATTCCTAATATTGGAATCCAGAGGAAGCTTATGCAGCGACTGTCTTCTTCCACAGCCAGGCACGGCACAACATTTTGTCAACGGAATGTTTATTGCTGGTAGCTCCGGTTTGTCATCACGAGGTATGCTTTTGTTTACCTATGCGTAAATGCGCGAATCGGTGGGCGGGGCTAAACCGGCCGTGTTGAAGTAGGCGTTGATGAGCGGGTGGGGTTTTAGCGTCATTGACGTCATACTTCCACACTTTCAAAAACGAGACGTTTGTTGAGGCTGGTGTCAATAAAAGCTTTTATTGGACTAACAAGGTCGTTTTCAGTTCTGAAACTTACAGGATATTCTTATAATATGATGACCTCTTAGATGTCAAAAGCTCAAGGAACATTAGATTACTCAGTTCATCATCCATTTAAGTGAAGATCATGGGAACACACAAGTAATGACTAAAGTGTTTCCAAAACCATCGGAAGGAATTACTATTCAAAATCTTACAAAAACCTCAAAATCTTACAAAGACATCAGTCAATACTAGGCTTTCACTCTTGAATACTGATCCAAATTATGAGTAGTTCCTTTAGAGGGATGTAGTAACACTTGATTCATTACTAATGGGTTGTTAATTATGAACCTGTAAACAGTAGTTCTTTAAAAGCTATGAAAAAAGTAACAGTTACTTATTAGCTAATAGTGAACTACCACATTCAACTGAGTTTCTTGTTAGTTAATAGTGTAACAGTCAACCCTGTTTACATGTTTTCTTTTTGGGTGTTGTAATTATACTACACACCTTGAGGGGGCATCAAGGAGTAATACTCTCAGGTATAAAACAGGTGCAGAAGTAGTAGATTTGTGATGGAAGAGTAAGCATGCCATTGAAATCCAAGAAATCAATAGTGCTGATTGGGAAACTGAGAGTTTGATGTCTCAATCGGAAGTAAGCATTGTTTATTTTCTTGTGTTGACTGGTTGATGTATGAATATGTATTTGTATGAATGTTATTTGTTTATTTTGTAAAAAATATGGGTTTTGTCTTTCTGTCACTCATGCCTGGTGGGACCCTTGTCTGAAACTATGTGAAGCGAGTTTAGAGGCCACGTGGCTTAACTGAAATTGCACCCGCACTGTTTTGGATCTCGAAGCTAAATTGTATCACTTATGGGATTTTGGATCCACACTAAGTTTAACACTGGGAGGATTTGAGATTTGGATTTGTGGACTTGAGCTTTCTTGGACATTGAGTTCTATAGTGTGGTTTCAACGTGATTATCCTTGGCATCGCCATCTCCGTCATCATCATTGAGAAAAAAAAAACGGATAAGACTTTCATTTGTGTGTTGCTGGGTGAGGGGTGGAAAAATAAAGTGAGATCTTTTGTGCGTCTGAGGAAAGAGTTTTGAAAGATAAAGAAAAATGCAATGAATGAGAAATGTTTATTGATTGTTTTCTGCAGGTCACAAATTTGTTAAAATTGTTATTGAACATTCCAATGTACTTTAAAACACCATATATATATATATATATATATATATATATATATATATATACACATACACATACACATACACATACACATACACATACACATATATATATATATATATATATATATACATATACATATATATATATCGTATATACATATATATGTATGTATATACATACATATATATATATATATATATATATATATATATATATATATATATATATATATATATATATATATATATATATATATATATATATATATATATATATTATTTAGTTATTTTATTTTAATTTTTTTGTGAGGTTTAGGAAGCAGTTATAATAGTAGTAATTTGAATCGTGCATTACTCATTTGTTCTGGTGTAGTTCTTCATTAATGAAGGAACAGTATTCTAAAGTGTTACCATAAAGTTTACAGTGGCTTCATAAATTAATTAAAAACATTAAAAAGCAAAATGCACAAATTATTGTTCTTCATTTTCTAGAGGTAGATTTCAAAAACCTTCCCATATTTTCGTGTAGATAATAATGAAAAGGTACATTGCCATCTTGACTTGAACACGTCGCAAATATGAACTCCCCAGGAGGACGTGAATGCACCATGACACTCTCTTGTTGGATTAGATCTGCCAAATGATTGCTCGTCTGTTTTGTTTTTGTAGTCCGTTTTATCAATTGTCTTATTGATCCAGCAGTGTTACAACTTTTGTTAAAATACATTTATAACGGTAAACTGGAGGATGAGCTTTTCGTTAAATAACAACTTAGATTTCACTCCGTCACACAAAGATATCATATGAATTCAAATGATTTGGAATGTAGTGCATGCGTCATAATATAGCGTTCGAATGACCATGGAAAATGTTCTTCTTTAGAGTTCTGTACTAGAAAGAAAGTCAAATGTTTTTGAAACAACACAAGGGTGAGCAAACAATAACAGAATTAAAATTTCTGAATAAACTAATCCTTTAATAATCCAGTTTGGACACATTATAGGATATTACAGACCATTTTAACAAGCCTGTTTGCTCTGCACCCAGGAAAAAAGCCTTTAAAATCCATCCAGTTTATATTTCCAGATCCCTAAATCTGGTTGAATGCTACAACAGAACAGTCCATTAGGATATTTGGCTTCATGCAATGGATTTGAAAAGCCTCAATACAATAAAAAATGTATTACAAAATAAAAATCAAATGGTCTACAAAAATGATAGCTTTGACCTTGATGTGATGGGTAAAAACATAGTAGATGGGGCTTTCAGCTTTTGAGAGGCACTTAAGATCACAAGACCCTGGGGCTCAAGCATCAGACATTGATAGTGGCTGGCATTTAGTCATGAAAGTAACACCAACAGCGGTCAATATTCGCGCATCCCAGCCATGGATTATAAGTCACATTTTTAACGTCCAATTACATCCCCAGCAGAATGGTATGAATGGATTAGCGGCTTGGGAACACAATGGAACTTGACAGCGGCCTCCAGAACATATATTTAATTCTCCACACTGTCAGTCTCATGGACACACAGGCACCGAGATCTTCAGAGCCAGAGCTGAGAACTTGATTCCTATGCATTCGAGAACAAAGCCATTATGTAAAGAGAAACCGTTTAGTGCTTAAATAGTCTTTACTAAACCGGGTTGGTTAGATTAATCACTAATTAAAAATGTGCCAAAATGCATTCCAAAATTAACATTATCCCAATGTATTAAAGAAATAGGTCTCTCAAAACAATTCTGTGGAATGAAAACTTTTCACTCTGTTCCATTTATTTGCATAAAAGGCTATCAATCTCTAAATTGAAGATGGATTATCTGTAAATAACAGCTTCAATTTCTCTGTTCATCAAATTATTGATAAAGAAATGTTGACTTGACATACAGCATGAGTCACGTGGAATACTTTAAAAATACTCTCACAGAACTTTTATGGTCTTCTTTCACAGACAAAAAAAAAATAAATAGATGGATTTGTGATTTTCCTTTGGGCAAAGCTTTGCTCAACATACATTAAACGCTGTTAAACACCAAAAAAGCCCATAAAGAATGGTAAGCATTATTGTAAGTCCAAAGGAGACTCGCTTAAAACCATTAAAAGCAACATCAAATGTGAGCGATAAAATTTCATGGGCCAGTATTTTTATCCAATTTCACCATACCAATCATCAGTTTATGCTCACAATCACTCTTCCAAATTACCATCCAATGTGATAAGGATATCAGATGAGACTCACTCAACAATGAGTACACCTTATGGCCTTAGCCACAAAACATATTTCCTGCAATGTTCCTGGCAGTCTTCACTTGAGACCTCCTATTTCCCTCCTCTATCTGTAAGTAAAGGGAGATTCGCCCATTCATCACACAAAGAACTGGATCTGTTTGTGTTGCACATCATTGTGCTGAATAAATGAATTATATACCCATTTAGCCCCTCGGCACAAACAGATTTTCCACTGTGGGGCCAGTGTGAGCCAGGGCTAACAGTGAGGTGGGTTGGGCCAATAGCCTCAGACCTCAAGCACCAAGGCCAAAATAAAGTTTTTCACTGTCAGGCCAGTCGCTCCCATAGACCGTAAAAAAATTGACAGAGCGACCCCATTGATTTTAACGGAGTAGACAGAAGCCAGATTTTTGCACTTCCTGTCTGATGTCTGAGCGACTGCGCAGGCTCAAACTGAGCGTGATGACAATATGACCGCTGGAAATCTTCTAGTAGCTATGCCAAGACAAAACGTTGTTGAAATATTTTGTCCCATTGCTTTTGTGGGCTCATCTATGGGCTTCTCCCATAGACATTAAAAGGCTTCTCCCTCGACTTTATGCCTCCATGTCCCCCCCCCATTGCCTCATAGACTGTAAAAGATTGCCTGCGAGCTTCTATACAGTAATGTCTCTAATGTATGACAGAAAGTTGCATAGTGATGACGCAATCGTTAGCCTATTTTTCACAAAAACGGCTTCTACGGGGCATAGATACAAAGTAATGGAGCGTTTTATACATTGTTGTGTTTCTTTAGAAATAAATAATGGACAAATGAAGTCTTTGGACACCTTAGATGTAAAGTTATTCGCTGTCAAAGTGACCCCAAAATGAATGTGAGTCAATGAAATGCTAACAGCAGATGAAGTTCTGCTACAATGACATGTTATGACACATGCAGATACATTAATCTGGCATCAACAAAGGCACAGGGAAGAGACTGATCAGACGTGAAACCAATAAATACACGATTGTAATCATATATGATTTGTCTACATTCTTCAAGCAGTCGCTGGTATTTTCCATAAACTGTGCATTTATTATTGAATTGATTAGCATAAGTAGCCGTTAGCATAGCATAAACACTTTGGGCCCTATTTTCACGATCTGAAATGCAAGTATCAAGCGTGACACGCAAGTAACTTTGTGGGCGGGTCTTAGCGCTGTTGCTATTTTACCAGCGGGATAAATTAATCTTGTGCCCGACGGAAGTTTAAAAGCGGTAGGTCATAAGTAGCTTCATTATTCATAGGTGTGGTTTGGGCGTAACGTGAAATAAACCAGTCAGAGTGTCATCCAACGTAACCCTTTAAAGAGATACTCCACCTTTTTTGGACATTTTACCGACATTTTGGACATTTCACATTTACCACTCCTACAGAGTTAAACAGTTGAGTTTTACCATTTTTCAAATCCATTCAGCCAATTTTCTGATATTTAGAAGAGTATCAGTAACCAAACAGTTTCTGGTCTCATTGACTTCCATAGTAGGAAAAAATATATACTATGGAAGTCAATGAGACCAGAAACTGTCTGGTTTTCTGATAGTCTTCTAAATATCAAAAAATCGGCTGAATACATTTGAAAACTGTAAAACTCAACTGTTTTACTCTGAGGGAGTGGTAAATTGAGCCTTTTTCCCGAAAAGTGGAGTATCCCTTTAAGAGCATGCGCGCATGTTGCATGGTGGATTGTTATGGCGAATTTACCAGGAGCACGCAAGGAGCGTTCACAGCCGAGGAGACCGAAGTTCTTTTCAGGGCAGTAAAAGATAGAAGTGATGTTGTATGGGGATGGGAAAAACCCACCCAAATCAGCGTCGGGTAAACATTATTGGCCAACACTATTGGGCAAACAGGTCTGGGTCTCATTTATAAAACTGTGCATAGGATCCTTACTAAAAGTGTACGTGCGCCTGAAAGCCAAAAATGGCGTACGCTAAAAAATATTCAGATTTATAAAACCGTGCGCACGCCAGAACCTGCGCAGATTCCCTTGATAAATCCCAGTCAGCGGGAGAATGTGCGCACATGCGTCTCTTCTCCGAAATAACCATATATGGAGCTTACAACACCTAGTTTAAATATGCATGTCCTCATCTGCATATCATTTGCAAGTGATTATTCATCCACGTGATACCATGTTAACGTACAAGACTTTAGGGAAATATGAAATACAGATGTGCCGTGTCACAATAAAATTATTAATTTATATTTTTATTGGAAACAGATAGATGGTTGTGGATTATTTGCATGGAACTATTTTCTCAGACAATCTGCTATTATCTTGATTAGCAACTCTAGATAAAACATTAAAACACTGCATGCCAGAGGGAAAGTGTTCAAAAGCATTGCATCCACAACAAATATAGGCTATATTTCTATTTATTGAATATTTGTTTTTGTAACATCTCAGTAATAATTCCATGTAGTTTAAGTGTTTAACTCCATTAACGAGAATGGCATATTTAATCTAAATGTTTATATCAGAAGTAAAACATAGTTTAAATCATTATTTCATTTATTTAAACTGTTATTGAGAACATGCGCTGTATTTATTACCCTACTCATGAAGATTTACGGTTCATCTGCCATTAGATTATGTGCATCAGTTTCACTAAACGGCCCAACGTGCGTGCTGGCGTCGACACTTAAGGGATGGATATTGGCTTCAAGTGATTGTCTTGGTGAGTGAAATTTTATTTGTAGGCTATAGATAGGCTATAATTTTCTTTAGATTTTCCATCTAAAAGTGACCAAAAAACATTCAGTGATGACCGTCTCCTGACTCTACCTTTGTTCATGACCACTCCTCAAGCCCCAGTTGACCCAATGTTAAGGTATTTTATAATAAGATATTTGGCGGGACAAAAATTCCTGGGCGTTTGCCCATGAGGAAGCCGTGACTGAACCTGGCACGCACTAGCATGCTCACTTTTTTCATGCTCTCAATAACGCATACCAACATCTAAAAGAGGGTTATGTTCAGGTTGTATGGTTTTATGCATGTAGTTTGTTGAACATAATAGGATCTTTAACAGTCAAAAGAGGTGAGGTACAGATGAAGCATGCTTAGATTTATCTTATCAGTATCATAACACCCCTTTTCTCAGTACTAATTTAGAAATGAATAGTATTGTAAAAAAGAAAAAGAACTTTACTTAAAAAAGGCTCATATATGAGGCCTAAAAAGTTGTGTTATTCGTGGAGCCGCATTGGAGTGAGTTGTCTCACGAGGGATATCATATATTGTTTTATTGTAGTAAGCCTCCCTGTAATTGGACACTTTTGCTTGCGGAATAAATTAATAATGCAAACATGGCATTTATACAGTGCAGTCAATAGCTGAAACTGATGCTGCATCCACATCAGTAGGTGCCGCTTGACACAGGAAACGATTTCCAGACAATTCCCATGACACATTTTTACGGCAAGTTGTATTTGACACAACGTCAATAGCAAATCATTACATTCAGATTAAAAACTTCAGTATTGAGATTCATCCTGCTCGTGTCTTCTCTGCACAAGTTATGTTGGATTAACAGTCCTTTTCAGTCACATACTATAAGACCAAGTGCTTTTTTACTGTTGACATTCATTTTGTAGCTCTCCACTTATTGCATTTGTGTCTATAGTAATATTCCCTGAGGAATTTCAGGAGAAATATCGGGGGCAGTAACTCAGATTAGCTATAACCATTGGGTACTTCTTCACGGCGTGCGTATGAGCTGGCTTTCAATTATCGAGGTGGAAGTTTTTATCCTGTTTGAAGAGATTTTTAACTAAACAAGATAGAGGATTATGATGAAATGGGCGAACCTATGTAATTACACTCCCTGATAATATCTTCATTAATTTGCCCATTCTAAAGCTAAAGTAAATCGCTACAGTGCCAATGACAGGATTTCACAAGTAGCTTGTAAACCAGGGATGAGGAACGTCAATCCTAGAGGAACTCTGTCCTGCATAGTTTGAAGTCTGAAACCATAGTGAACGGTATTGAGTGCACTCATTAAATCCCACATTGCACTGCATTAACAAGTGTACAACCGACTCACTCCTTTTCATTCATTCCTTTAAGTGAACAGTATTTTTTAGTGGACTAATGTAGGGAATAATGATTGAGGGTTTAGGGGGTGATTTCAGATTCAGCCTTAGTGATCCTGAAGACATTGATTACCTTGTTCAGGTGTGTTCGATTAGCGTTGGAACTAAACTCTGCAGAACAGCGGCTCTCCAGGACCGACGTTCCCCATCCCTGATGTAAACACAACAGTGTTTCGTGTGCGCTCTGACAGAAACGGACATAATCTAGAACAGCTCTATGACAAAGTGAATCTTTTTTTTCTTCATTTTGCAAAAAAAAACACACATGGACAAGGTTTTTGCTGCAAAACACAATGAGATTTTTTAAACATCAATGAATTGACTAAAGGACACATTTTTTGAAAATAAGGCATTTCAATAACTGACTAATAACCTTTTCATTGGCATTAAAGTGAAACTACACAGCAAAACCCCCAGTGTTTAAATTAACACTCTTGAGTGTGGACTCTGAATATAAACACTGAGGCCCTGTTTACACGAGAACGATTCCGGGTGAAAACGTAAAAATATTTTTCGGATGTGTCTTTCGTTTACATGGCGACAGCGTTTTTGGGGCTTGAAAACGCATAAAAGTGAAACCACCCTCCAGAGTGGAAATCTGAAAAACGCTCCACCGCCGCGTTCTCGTGTAAAGGGTAAAAGCGCAAAGATCTGCTTGACAGTGAAGGTTGTACGCAGGCACGCGGGCTTGGTGTTGTTGTAGTATGCACTCTTTGCCGCCTGGAGTGCATACTACATTGAATTTCACAGACTTTTGCGTCACCATCTGCACGTGGATTTCACACCCAAAACGCTCGTCTAAATGCAGAATAAAAAGTGATGACGAAACGCCACTTTCGCGTTTTCTCTTCAGAATTGTTTCCGTGTAAACATAGCTTGAAGCAGTGTTGAAGTTATTGAGATAATTAAGTGAATAATTGAGTGATGATTGAGCATCACTGAAGACACCTGATGATAAGCAGAATCACTGAAGGAGAAAACCGTAATTTTAAGTCACCATTATGGTGATCAGTGTTCGCTTTAGTTGGGCTCTTGACCCTTAAATCAATAACTTTAGATTTTGTTTGGCTGGTGTACGTGAGTTATAACAGCCAGTGAACATATAGAAAACGTGATCTGATGGTGTTGGTTGTGTTTTAACATAATCATTATTTCACAATCATTTGACCTGAATCACATTTGACTTAAACATAAAAGCCTGATAAAAATGCTTTTTAAAAGAAAAAAAAATGACTTAGAGGTTTTGCATCTGAAGTCTTCATCTGCTCTGCACATCGCCTCTCTTCACAGTGACATTTGTTGTAACCATAACTCTGTACTCTCCAGCTGGGCTCTTCAGCGCTGGAACTGACCTCATCCAAGTCACGAGGCGGAACCAGACGCGGGGCGGAAATGCCAGCGTGCAGGGGCGAGTCGCGTCAATCAACTGTCCCCTGTGTAATTAAGAGAAAAGCTGCTGCCTTCCCTGCTATCGCTACCCGTGTCTCCATTCCCCATCTCATCTACAAAGACAACAGGATGGCCAACCTTCCAGCCAGCAGAAAATCAAAGTGGGAATTTGTTCGTCAATGCCTCGCACCTCCCATCGACGTTAGAAGCGATGCTGTTCATTCACCAGCTGTGGTAAATATCATGCCATTCCAAAGCCTCTTTCTGAAAGCTGCTTTTATCCCCCTGGCAGCGTGTGGTGGACACATGCCAGGGAAAGTAAAGGCAAGTGGTTTTTCCCCGAGGCAGATGTTTAGATGAAGCGAAGGAGGGGAAATCCACAAGTTACCACAGTTGACCACTCACACCCACTCGTCTGCATTCCTGTCCTAAACCTCAGACCTCACAGTGATCGGCGACATGAACAGAAAAACAAACAGACACGCACGCATGACACTCTCAGATATTAAAAAAAAAACATCACATGTCCATCACCCTAGGTACAGTATACACCGACAGTCTCTTTTGCTCACCAAGGCTGCATTTATTCAATAAAAAATACAAAAACAGTAATAAAATAATATAATTTCTATGTGAATGCATTGTAAAATTGATGCATTGTATTGATTCCTGTGATCAAAGCTGAATTTTCAGCATCCTTACTCCAGTCTTCAGTGTCACATGATCGTTCAGAAATCGCTCAAGAAACATTTCTCATTTATTATCAATGTTGAAAACAGTTATTTAGATTTTTATTTCAGAATTCTTTGATAAATAGAAAGTTCAAACGAACAGCATTTACCTTAAATAGAAAGCTTTATTAACTACTACCGTTCAAAAGTTTGGGGTCAGCAATAATTTTTACTTTACTTTTGCAATAAATAAAAGAAATCAATACGTTTATCCATCAAGGATGAATTAAATTGATCAAAAGTTACAGTAAAGACATTTATAATGTTACAAAAGATTCTATTTTAAAAAAAGTATTTTAAACTTTTTATTCATCAAAGAATCCTGTAAAATAATAATAAATATTTTTGAGCATCAAATCATCATATTAGAATGATTTCTGGAGGATCATGTGACACTGAAGACTGGAGTAATGATGCTGAAATTTCCGCTTTGATAACAGGAATAAATTATATTTTAAAATATATTAAAATAGACAGCAATTTCAAATTGTCTATATATATATATATATATATATATATATATATATATATATATATATATATATAAATAAATGCAGCCTTTTTAAGCAGAAGAGAATAAAAACATTGAAAATCTTACCGATCTAAAACTTTTGACTTGTGTCAAAGGATGTGTAAAAATGGCTTTGGCTGTTGGTTGGTAGCTTTATTAGAAACTGGCGCATAATTCATGCTTTTTCATACAAATTATAGTCTTACTCTTGATGATGTGTGAGACCTGAAAGGTTACAATACAGTTGCCATCATTGACCGGGCTCCTGATATAGTGTACACACAGCAAACACACACAGGAGTCAAACTGTGATCCAAGGGGTCAGCAGGATGATTGAATGTGAACAGAGCCCCTTGACATCTGTCAGTGTTCAGATATTCAAAATCAGCACTTTTAGCACTGGCCCTCACAGTAGTGTTTAAATATGCAGCACTGCAATATTCACAAGTGCTGAAGTCCTGACAAATTAATTGGTATCATGCAGTTATAATTCTACATGAGTCTCTCGTCTCCAGTGCCTGACTTCTCACAAAGACATTGTTTGGTTTTCGTCACATATATTACTGTTTGGCTTATGGTACTGTGAAACTGATAGTGTCGTGTTTTAATCTGTGAATGTGTTTGGCTTAAAGTGAGACAGGAGAGCATCTCTTTTCCACACCTGAGAGACCTGTACCTCATGCTCTTTGAGGACCTGATCTGCTTTTATTATAGAAGTGAAGCATTAGTCAGCTTGTAAAACCTCTCGTGTGACCACAGAAGAATCTACATTGGAGAAAGTCATGGGGAATGTAATAATGACCATTACTGGAGAATCATTATTAAAGGGCAATTCCACCTCTGGAAAGATGAATGTGTATTTAAAATGGGTCATTTATGTAGAAGAAATGTGAAATTATTTTTTAATTTGGAGCTTTCTAGACTGAGAAAAGACAGAAAATGTATTTTTGGCTTATGTGAATGAAAAACATCAACTCTCAGAATTCATTTGCTTCGCTGCCCTGAGGAGGCCACGCCTACCGCTGAACTCTCGCAGTATGTAAACAACAGTCTACTAGTGATTCTCCGTGATGAGTCTGTCCGAAAATGTGTTTCGAGATCGCCCAAAATGTCCGCGATTCGGCTTTTGCGTTCTACAGTCGTCATTCATCATGTTTACTGTGTCGACCGGGATGAGTGCCGGCTGTGTGGATAACGGCGTGAGGCCGGTGGCGTGATTACCGATGAGCTGGCACCTAAGACGTAAGTTACCGGTCTCGTATCTCTCACGGAGGAGCAGGAATTTTCTTAGCAATGTTAAAACGCATCAACCGATCACTTGTTTGGCGTTCATGTAAACACAACAGTCAGATTCACCAATCATAAGGAATTGAGTTAGATTGAAACAAAAGCTGTAACTTACATGTAAACAATGAATGGCGACTTCAGAAATTAAAAGCTGAATCCCGGACATCGACGGTCGGACATGTCCAGGAAAAAGAGGACGGTAACCCTACTACTCAGCTTTCTCCACAGAACAAGAGCCTGCTAGCTTAGCGTCCAAAAAAGATGTGTAATGTTAATCCCAATCCTCCATAACGCATCCGTCAGCGTATTCAGTAGTTTCGTCCACATTTTCAAAACGTTTCTGCCAGTGAAATCAAACGCATTGGCACTGATCTGTGATAGGTCTGTTAGCGCAATAGGTCCAACCCCCTATTGGCGGGTTTGAAAGGGTGGGGACTCGGGCTTGTAGTTTTTTACTGAAATCGCCCTCTCTTACACTTCCGCCAACAATGACGTAAAATGACGATTTTTGCGTCATTGTTGGAGGAAGTGAAAAGGTAAATAGCAGATTTCTCTCGTCTCAGGGGAAATGATAAAGTGTTGCATGACCATTCAATAGTATAACTGGGTTTCTAACAATGGAAAGCTTAATGCAAATGGGTGGAGTTGCCCTTTAACCACAATTTACCATAATGACATAGGAGAAACTTTTAAGTTCCTATAATGTCCATGTTACAGTGTAATTATACATTTTAAAGTCCCCCATAGTCAATAATTGTATCCCTCAAAACTCATATTCCATCATAAAAATGACATATTTAAAAGTTTTTTCCTTTAAAAGAAAAGTTATTCATGGCTTAAAATAGCTTGAATGTAACTCTAGACCCTTATCTCATTTAGTATACGCAGTTCTAAGATTATGCAAATGAGCCCCGCCTCCACTCACTCAGCTCAGAGATCCGCTGGTTGACGATCACTCGTTGATCTGATTGGTTATAAGGTCGTTTGTGACGTCAGAAACACCACGCGATTTCAAACCATATTTTTGAGACTGTCTTTGGTTCACTGCAGTTTTAAGGAGAAAAGACTCAGCAATGCTGTCGACTCATGAATTTGCACATGGTTTGTCTTAAAGGGATAGTTTGGCCAGAAATGATATTTAAACCATGCATTACTCACCCTCAAGCCGTTCGAGATGCATATGTCAATCTTGTTTCAGACGAACACATTTTTCAGTTATTTTAGAAAATAATGTGAAGAAATGGGGTCCAGCTCCTTCAAGTCTAAAAAATGTGCATACATCCTTCACAAAAGTCATCCATCTGGCTCCAGGGTGATAAACGAAGGCCTTCTGAAGGTAATCTCGTGCGGTATTATCGTAAAAATATACATATTTAAAACTTTATAAATGAAAATATCTGACTTCCGGCAACGATCACGTGCGTTCACGGGTGATGGAAGTCGCCGTACGAGGTAGACGTCAGCGTCAGGAAACGTCGCGACGTCACGACGGTTCCTGCGCTACGTCCTACCTCGTACGCCGACTTCCATCACCCGTGAACATGACGTGCACGTGCAGAACCGTCGCAATGATCATTTATAAATGAAAATATCTGACTTTCGGCAACGATCAGTCGCGATGGTTCCTACGCTACCGTGCGTTCACGGGTGATGGAAGTCGGCATACGAGGTCAGGACGTCAGCGTAGGAACCGTCGTAATGTCGCAATGTTTCCTACGCTACGACGCCGACTTCCATCACCCGTGAACGTACGCGCTCGTTGCCGGAAGTCAGATATTTTCATTTATAAAGTTTTAAATATGTATATTTGTACGACAATACCGCACGGATTACCCTCAGTAGGCCTTCGTTTATCACCCTGGAGCCGGATGGATGACTTTTGTGAAGGATTTATTTACATTTTTTAGACTTGAAGGAGCTGGACCCATTTCTTCACATTATATCCACTGAAGGGTCTAAGACATTTTCTAAAATAACTGAAAATGTGTGAAACAAGACTGACATATGCATCTCGAACGGCTTGAGGGTGAGTAATGCATGGTTTAAATATCGTTTTTGGCCGAACTATCCCTTTAAAGCATATTAAAAACACCACATAGACATTCTGGTCACAGAAAGAAAATTCATTAAGAAAGATTCGTTCTGAACAAATCTTTTCTGAGTCATTTGGTTAATTCAACGAACGGAAACGAACAAATTGACTCGGAAAGGATCTGTTCATTTTGATGAACGAGTTCAAAAGGAGAGTCACGAACGTGCATCGCAGAACAGAGCAAGGCAATCATTTGAGCTTATAAAACTTAAACGTTATTTTTATTTTTGTCGATTCATTGTCTGGAATCGTTTAAAGCCCTTTGAACAGTTTGCAGTTTGCACTGAAACTGTCTTTTGGACCTTGAACCGTTTGGTTCCCATTGAAGTGCATTATATGGAGAAAAATGCTGGAATGTTTTCATCAAAAACCTTAATTTCTTTTCTTTCTGAAGAAAGAAAGACACATGGATGACATGGGATGACACATGGATGATCTTGGATGACATGGGGGTGAGTAAATTATCAGCAAAGGTTTTTTGAAAAGTGAACCACTCCTTTAATAATGAACGCACATTCAACATCGCCAATGTCAGTTCAGTGAATACCTCCAAGTTTGGT
This sequence comes from Hybognathus amarus, assembly GCA_030378365.1. Taxonomy (NCBI): domain Eukaryota; kingdom Metazoa; phylum Chordata; class Actinopteri; order Cypriniformes; family Leuciscidae; genus Hybognathus; species Hybognathus amarus. The sequence goes on from JAQIUQ010005310.1 coordinate 192,143, forward strand.
TCTCTGCAGATTTTGCCGATGCGCCTTTCGTCTGCAAAGCCAAGGGATCCCTGTAGATTGATGACATGACACTGCCGCGTGGACTTACTGGTAAGATCCACTTATAGGATAATTCAAAAGGTCACCCGGTGAAGAACCACTTTTCTTCCCGCTCTGAGTGACGGCCTGGGGAGATGAGAGCAAGACATCCTGGAGGAGGCAAATTGCGTCCTCGCCTTGCAAAGCCGCCCCGTCGTCCACGTCTCCTTCGGCGTCTGCATTCACACAACGGTCTGCACAGGTGGAATGGGAACAAGCGACCAGGTGGCAGGTAATTAGAGTCAGATCCTTTTTGTCTGTAAAAGCATGCTCCGTCCATTGATGATTTGATATCTAAGAGCATTTGCCGGTCGTAGGTTATCAAAGACAGAGGAGTTTATCTAACGTGATCTCATGAGAATACGTATGTATTTGTACGTAAAGTGTCGTTTTATCATACGTACATATAATTACGTTTTATATGCGGAGAAATGTATAATACTGAATGTATTTACAGTACTAAAACGTAAATATTTACGTATTGACAGCACAAAAACGTAAATTATTTACGTATAAACAAATCCACTAACGTACACATTGTATATATCACAATTTATGCATATTAATATGTATAGTATTATGTTTTTACTTTATTGCATTTCACTGTCTTATTAATTTTCAGTCGCATTTATTGATATAATACTGAAAAAATTAATAATTTTGCTCTTTTCGCCTGCATGGTGTTAAACAATACACTATAAAACCTTAAAATATGTCTCTTTAACTGTTACTCGCTTAACCATTTTGTAATATAGTTTATTTACCTTGAGACACAAATCGTCTTCTCCTATAAAACACAACAAAAATTCACAAAAGACATCAATTTTATTAGTTTGATGTAATCCAAATCTCCTAAATGACAACAACTCCTAATTCAGCCTCTTATCCAGTCGTGATCGTCTCCATTTTAGAAGCGGCCGTAACATGTCTAAATCCCGCTCTGGTGATGAATTCAAATTCGAAAAACTTGCGCCTCTTGAGAAACGTTACGTCATGTTTTACGGCAGTGATATCAAACGTTCATTGGCTCTTCCCTGCTTCGTCACATACTGCGACATGAAGGACTGTGAGACTGACGGTTGGTTTAGTTCATTTGAAATGGAGAAGCGCTGAACTCGAAGCGGATTAACATTTTCATTGATTAGTAATTTAATTTCTGCTCTGTACTTCATACAAAACTATTACAATACTGCCAGAGAAGACTGCGACTGCAATGCTTCATCATGTGAACGGCTTTTGGTATCGGTTTTGACATTTTCGCAATAAATAAATTATTGTGATTATACTTGTCTGTTAGTTATGTTTTTCTTCATAATTGTAGTTTGTTGTGTTGTTTTAAGGAATTGTTATGGGTAGGTTTAGGGGTAATTTAGGAGTAGGATTGGTGGCTCAAAATTTATTTTAATGCTATATTCTTGTTAATAAAACTCCCATTTCCCAACACATCTGTCCATTATGTTTTATATATTTTTTTTTATTTTATGTATAAAATGCCTATGTTTAGGTTTGGGATTAGGGTTATAGGATCTTACATTTATCTATAAAATGGTAAAAGGGAAATTATACAGATATCTTTATGATATAGAATATACGTAAATAGTTAACGTTTTGGAGCTGTAAAATGTAATAATGTTACGTTTAAATGTTGCAGATACGTCTATATTATACGTTTCAGCACATCTATCCAAACGTACTGAAAAAAGTACTGTTTTCTATCTTTGCAAAAACGTAAAATACCTACGTATTAACAATGAGACCAGGCTGGTTTATCACTCAGAAGGACATAGACACAAATAAAACAAAGACAAACTCTCAAAGCCAAAGCGAAAAGACAGCATGTCCAGCCCGATCTCATGAAAGTTAGTATCTATGTCACGATGTCATTTCTCGTGGCATTTAAACGCGAAAAACAGTTTTTGCGTGTATATGGCATGCGATTTTCGCGTACATATGATACGCACTTTTTGGCGTATAATATGCACAAACTTCCCACCCCCTCCCCTCGTAAACCTAACCCAGGGTTTTTTAGTGCGTACCATATACACGCAAAAACCATTTTGGCGTATAAATGCCACCAAGAAATGACACTCATGGTATAGATATGCATCTTCATGAGACCGTGTTGGCATGTCATGTGCAACGGCGCCATTTTTACTTAGAAAGAGAGAGAGCCATGTTCTATTGAGTAAATGAATTGTAGTTGGGCTTCTTCTCTATGCCAATATTCCCCTTTGAAACCCCCTGCCTTGAATTATATGAGCACAGATCGACCAGGAAAAAGTCCTTGCTTTTCTCACTTACACAGAAGACCTGTCTTTATAGGTAGATTCAAAACAAACCATTTAAATTCACATTCTTAAAATGTTAGATACAGGGTAGAACAATCAGAGTGCCACTTCCCAGCACAAACCCAAAGGGAGGCTATTTTTGGCTTCTCAACAATTTCAGGCCCAGCATGTAGGATCCACTGTGAGCTTCAGTTTTCTCCCCAGGGCTTCAACAGAAGCATGAACACCAAACAAGAAAAGCCTTAGGGATAGGGAAAAAACTTTAAAGACAAAGCTGTGGAGTCAGCCTCAATAGCAGTCTGATAGCAAAGAAAGAGATATAGGAGTCACGTGTGTGTTTGTATTGCAGATCAGAACTGAGAAATGCATTAACATTGTGTTTACTGTGTTTATTTTAAAATCAGCCAGAAAGTACTTAAGACATGTGTATCTTCCTCAAATTGCTAAATGCACACACATGATCAGACATTCAGAACCAATTACTGAATCTAGTTGAATCTCTGTGTCAAGTTATGGCAATATGTTTAGCGAGGTGACGATTAACTGCGAGACAGCTCCTCTACCAGCTAGTCATCCCTCCAGCTAGAAGAGAAGAAGGGAAATAGACTAATGTGTCAAAGACACACCAATAACTTTACTGGGAGGAGTTAAACTTCATTTACTGCCAAAGCACCCATGACAACAGCAAGAGCAATAACATTTTAGTGGTGTATTAATGCTATTCCTCATAATGAAAGATGTAATAATTGCCACAATGACTAGAAATCGCCCCAGAAATGATTTGGAAACATAATTCAAACAGATATCAAAGCATCCATGCTAAAATGCTGCTAGAACTTTTGCTATTCTAAGTCATTAAGTAAGAGCTTAATTGAATGCGTAAACGTACACTTAAGCAACACTTTGAAGTACCTTTGTTTTAATAATCTTTTGTCATGCTTAAAAAAGAGCAGTGAACACTATAATCAGTTCACATTTAACCCTTTACCTGTCACCCCCTTTTTCATAATTGACATTAAAATGCACTATACAAACTTAAATGGTTGTAATTCAAGAATGCTTTGGAATATAGACCTAAGTTTGGTCTTGTTTTAAAGAAAACAATCAGCAGATTATTACTAAAGTGAAAGATCTTCAAAAAAATTAAAGTATGAAAAAGTTATGGAAGTTATACTTTACAGTAAATCAAATATACTTTATTAATATATTTTTTTAATATGAAATAAATATTTTACAAAATATGTTTTACTATAAAATTACTATAAAATGAAAGCTATATATCTAACCTAGTTGTGTTCCAAATTTGAAGTTGATATCACAAAAATTGTAAGTTCCCATGAGATTTTGTTTAGTCGGTTATACCAAAAATAGCCACCGGGTGCCATTGAATTTAATTGTATGCATTTTGCCGTAACAAATTAATAAATTTCTATCCAAATATCACTTCTGTCACTAAATATGGAACCTTGAGACTAAGACCTTTCTGACAATATGTGTTTTGTCAAGATTAGAAAAGGTTTTGATGATAAATTATGAAGATGATGCCCAAAAGGGGAGGGGCCTAATAAAAAAATACTGTTTCTATGGTAACGCAACGTCCAATTTCAAAACGGTTTTCACAGGATGAATTCTGAGATTCGTAAACTTTCAAATGATACCTAATTTATGATGACTACTAAAATATGTGATATATAATATGTATATATGTATATATATATATATATATATATATATATATATATATATATATATATATATATATATATATATATATATATATATATATATATATATATATATATATATATATAGTATTATACTTTTAGAGGACTTCTTCTTACCTTACTTTTTAAAATATAATTTTATCTTTTTATTGACAAATACTAATTATGTTTTATTATGCTTTATTAGCACTAAAAAGCAAAGTTTCAATTATTAAAAGTGTGTGTGTCGACTTTTTGTGACAAAGGTCAGAAACTCCTGTAATGACGTTGATTTTTTGAGGCGCACTCTTGTCATAAATTCATATATTACTGTTAATTTATAATTTGTAAGAAAATACAGACCTAAAATATCTATTTAAGAGTCTTAGACCTTTCCAATGATATATAGTTTGTCATGAATAGATTAGGATTTAATAGTAATATAGTGAAGTAAAGTTAGATTGCCCGCATACGGGCAAGTGACAGTTAAAGGGTTAAATGAGTAGTTCTCTTTTTTTTTTTTTTTTTTTTTTTTACTTTTGCTGATAATTTACTCACCCCATGTCATCCAAGATATCCATGTCTTTCTTTCTTCAGTCGAAAAGAAATTAAGGTTTTTGATGAAAACATTCCAGGATTTTTCTCCATATAATGCACTTTACTGGGAACCAAACGGTTCAAAGTTCAAAAGACGGTAAGCGTTTTCAGATTACAGCCCGGAAAGTACTATGAATTAAGAGGAATTTACAGTGTAACTTTCTGTAATTATAGTGTACCTATAAAGTACTTACATGTAAGTATAAGGGTACAATATGTAAAGTTTGGAGAATAAAAGGGGTAACAACCAGGATAATAAATATATATATATATATATATATATATATATATATATATATATATATATACTCTAAGTATTACTAAGGACTAAGGGGTACTTATTCTACTATTAAGATACAACGATCTCTTACACTTGGGAGAAATTTAGCGAGAACATTTACTGTGTACCTTTTTGTAGCAATTGTGTATGAATACTGTATTGGCTTTTTAAAAATGACAGGGTACATCTATGCATTTATAAAAAAAAATATTAATAATTTGATAGCAAAAGTGCAGATGTTTATGTTTGGGCTAACATGTTTCAAGGCAAGAAAAGCTAAGACTATTGCAGTTTTTTTAAAATATACTGGGAAATATATCTAGTTTCATGTGGTTACAGGGTAAGTGGTGCTTGTATAATAAAGAAAGGTTTCTGAGTTAGTGATATAAGATTGTTGTATGCATTTTTATTGTACTTACCCAGTAACTACATGGAACAAGAGGGTAACAAACACCACTTTAATTTACAGCCCGCAATGTCACACATACCCTGTAATTAAATGGTATCAAGCACCACTACATGAAACATCTTTCCCCAATATTTAAGCAGAAGTTGCAGTAGTTTTTGTTTTCAGTGTACTTTTGTTAAAAAGATTATAAATGCATAGGTATGTACCCTGTAATTTTTAGAAAGCCTATACAGTATGTACTGGTGCACCATTATTTCAAAAAGGTATGTTCTTGCTAAATTGCTCCCAAATGTAAGATCCTGTTATATTAATTACATATATTATATTAATGTTTTATCATAAATAGTAGAATAAGTACCCCTTAGTTCTATGATACTTACAGTATAAATGTTTTTTTTTAATTCTCCTGGTTGTTACCTCTTTATTACCCAAACTTAAAATGTTGTTCTCTTATACTTATATTGTAAGTATGTTTTAGGTTCACAATAATTACAGCAGATTATGCTGTAAAATTGCTTTAATTACGCAGTACTTTCCGGGCTGTAATCTAAAAGCGTACCGCGAAATGATCGCTCATTTAAAAAATAAATAACAAAGTTTAAGTTTTACAAGCTCAAATGAACTCGCTTATCAAAATGAACAAATCTTTTGTCATGCCATTTGGTTCATCCAACCAACGAAATGAATGAGTTGAAGTTGGGAAAAGGATTCGTTCATTTTGATGTACAAGTTAGAACAGGAGAGTCACGAATGCACATCACAGAACAGAGCAAGGCGAGCATTTGAGCTTATAAAACTTAAACTTTATTTTTAAAAAAAAATGAGCGATCGTTTCGCCTGATAAGACCCTTATTCATCGTCTGGAATTGTTTAAAGCCCTTTGAACAGTTTGCACTGAAACTCTCATTTGGACCTTGAACCGTTTGGTTCCCATTGAAGTCCATTATATGTAGAAAATCCTGGAATGTTTTCATCAAAAACCTTAATTTCTTTGATTGAAGAAAGAAAGACATGGACATCTTGGATGACATGGTGGTGAGTAAATTATCAGCAAAACATTGTTTTTTTTATTTTTTTAATAATGTCTTTTTTGAATTTTACTGAAGTTTACATCTTATTCACAAGGGAAGTTCTGTCAATCAAAACCTCTGTCGAATCAGATTTAGCTTCGCCTTAAGCAATGCTACCGAATACATTAAGCAAGATTACAGTTTGAGAGATACCATTGGAGAAAAATTATAAACATTTGCCATTTTATGCCATCCTGTTCGTGTATTGCTGTGTGTAGAAGATGTATAAACTTAACACATAACTGGTCACAGCATCATTAATCCAGCTACCAGTAATAAAATCCTTCATATCTACAGTAGCATTGCTATAATCATATAGATATTCTGACAGCTGTGGCAAATAACATGATCCTTTGACTTAGGAGTGTATTAAACAGCTGTTTGAGTGCCTCAGCTAGCATCTCCTGCAGTCCTTATCTTTAGTAACTCATGAGCGATAGGATTTTCAGCAGGCTGAGCAATATCAATATCACTTTTCAGCCTTATCAGCATCATTGTGTGTTTGTGTATGGTGGAGGAATGCTGAATGGCATAAAGTGTTTAAGGATTATTGAGTATAAAAACGAAACCTGGCTGTCCCAACATTTCCATTCACTTCCAAAACAAGTGGAAATCACCAAGCTGTGGTGTGGAATACTAGTTTACTATGTTTTTTTTGTTTTTGTTTTTTGTTAAAGAAAAATAGTTCAGTAAGGGAGTATAAAAAAGCAGGTATTATTCCTCAATCATGATCACATTACATTTGTGACATCTAATTATCATCTTGCAAATTAGAATAATATAATTCAGTTTTGTGAAATTATGACTTTTCAATGCATTCTCATCCCAATGCGTCATATATTGACGCTTTTACAATACGTATACATCCAACGCACATGGCACCCTTTAGCATCAATATAACACGCTTCAGTTATGGTTAGGTTTAGGTTTGGGGTAGGTTTAGGGTTAGACCACTAGGAGGCGCCTTCTGGCTCATATATATCTGAGTCTCATATTGGCGCTAAAGGGCGCCATGTGCGTAGGATGTACATGCATTGTCAAAAGTGTCAGTATATGACGCCTTGAGGTTTTGTATAAAGAAATACTTCCATGAAAATTTAAAATGCAGACAAAATGAAAAGTTGAAAAAGAGCAACATTGGCTCAACCAATGGTGTGAGTTTGGGGCCAGGACTATTTGTTTCTCTGACCAATAGCAGAGTGTTTTTAAATATGTAGTATACAGCATGCTAGCCTGTTATTCTGAACAGTCATGAACGTCAGGGTGAGTCAGTCTGGCCAACTTTATTTGGATTCACAATTAAGATGATTTTTTTTCTTCAGAAGAGAGATGGGCGATTTTCATCTGAATATTATGTACACACAAACTGTAATGCTGTATGCATACTTAGAATGATCTAGTTTGGCAAATCAAATATGATGTTAGAAACCATAGAAACGTCAAACAATTTCACTGAAGAACAATACCTGTGTAAGTCTGGCTCCATGGCAACCATTCTAGAGATATTTAGGACTGACATAAAGGGAGAATTAGAAGGTGAAACACCATTTAGCTTTAACCTCTTAACTGTCACTTGCCCATATATATATAAACAGTTATCATAAATTAGGTATCAAGAGCTTAAGAACTCAGAATTCATCCTGTGAAAACCGTTTTGAAATTAGACGTTGCGTTACCATAGAAACGGTATTTTTTATTAGGCCCCTTTCCCTTTTGGGCATCATCTTTCATAATTTATTATGAAAACCTTTTCTAATGTTGACAAAACACATATTGTAAGAAAGGTCTGAGTCTCAAGGTTCCATATTTAGTGACAGAATATTTGGATAGAAAATTATGAATTTGTTATGGCAAAATGCATACAATAAAATTCAATGGAATTCAATGGCCCCCGGTGGCTATTTGTGGTACTACGCCTAAACAAAATCTCATGGGAACTTTAATTTTTTGTGATATCAACTTCAAATTTGGAACATAACTTGGTTGGATATAAAGCTTTCATTTTATAGTAATTTTATAGTAAAACATATTTAGTAAAATATTTATTTCATAGTAAAATAAATATATAATATATATTTCTTTTACTATGAAATAAAATATTTTACAAAATATGTTTTACTATAAAATTACTATAAAATAGTAACTTTATAAAAAAGTTATAATTTCCAGTAAATCAAATATACTTTATTAATATAATATATTAATAAAGTATATTTGATTTACTGGAAATTATAACTTCCATAACTTTTTCATACTTTAGTTTTTTGAAGTGCTTTCACTTTCAGTAATAATCTGCTGATTGCTTGTTGTCTTTAAAACAAGACCAAACTTAGGTCTATATTTCAAAGCATTCTTGAATTACAACTATTTAAGTTTGTATAGTGCATTTTAATGTCAATTATCAAAAAGGGGGGTGACAGGTAAAGGGTTAAGGGATAGTTCACCCTAAAATAAAAAAATAGAATTATCATTTACTCACCCTGGTGGTGTTGTAATGCCGTATGCCCTACTTTATTTTATGGACCTCAAAAGGAGATTTGTTTTAATGTCACATTTGCACTCATCCATATAATAGCAGTGAACAGCAGTTATCAAGCTTTTGATTGATGCCATGCGGCACGTGCTTCATATTCCATGTGTTCTGGGGGTGTAGATATGAAATCGAATGTATTATTTAACAAAAATCCTAACATTGGCCATTAAAATTAAACTCGCAAGTTGGGTCTTGTGACACAGTTCACTCCATCTTGTCCAGAAAAAGTACTCAAGTTGTAAGAAAATAAAAACTTGTGCGCGTGCTGTTCGTTAACATTCCTGACAAGAGGCCGCGCTCTCGTTCAGCGTTCATTGTGTGAAAAGTGATTCGTTCAGTTCAGCATTCGGCGGAAGATGCGCACGAGTCTCAGTGCAACGTTGTTCATTGACGGGTTCATGCACAACACTACTTAATTGGTAAATGGCACTTAATAACAGTTGTCATAAACATGCATAAAACATGCTTCATATCCATGACGTGTCATGTTGTGATTATGAAGGTGTCATGTCAGTCTTATGCACACCCTTCAAGTAAAGCATTACCAATGTAAAAAAACACTTTTCTTTCGATCTTTCTGTGAATACATTTTTCCAAATCAAATACTGAAAAAAATAAGTAACTGTTAATATTAATAAGCAACATTAATAATAATAATAAGACATGTTTCCTGAGCACAAAACCACCATATTAGAATGAAGACTTGAATAATTATGCTGAAAATATGGCTTTGTTACGTATTGACAGACTCGAGACAGTAGTGAAGAAACTGGGATATGTTTATTACAGCAATGGGAAATGCAGGTAAGCAGATCAGAGTTATTGCAGTATAGTGATGCAGAATACAGGTGATGAAGGATCGTGAGATTTTGGACCAGGGATGCAGACACCTTGTTACAGTGATGGTGAATAGGTAGTCTTCAAACTTACAGTACAGGAGACAACTCCATTGCAGATAGGGGAGGAGAATGAACCACACTTGAGAAATGCTGGAAAAGCGAAGGAGTAAGTCGTTAGAGTTTTTGGAACGCAGCTGAAGTAGTACCTTCACTCATGAAGTGCAGACGAAACGGACCTCTGGGTTGCACTTGAGAATGAATAGAGAACCGGCTGAAAGATGTGTACATTACTCTTCAACCCTGACGGCATTAACAACAGTCATGAATTGTTAACAATGACAGAGGTGTGACCATGTTTGCTGTTCAGGAAACAATCATGACAAGTCATGAATTTCTCCAACAAAGGAGTAGATAACAGGGTAATTAATTCAGTGAGTTACATTGTTGTATGTAAAACGTAAAAAACCAATAGCTGACGAGTGCACAGAAACCCTCTCAAGTCATCAAACCAGACCAGCCTAATTAGCTTGGTGGTTTAAACAGTAAAAGCAGAGCCTCTGGATATGTAGCTCTAAGTGGGTGTGATGGACCAAGAGTCAAAGTTGCTACAGTATATTGCCATTTTTCTCCTGCGCTATAGACCTTATGCACCAGAGAAGACGTGGGCGCCATCATCTTTAGAATATTGTCTTTGAACTTTTGAACTCTGTATATTTCTATGGCCTATGAGTAATTAGCTGGTGAAGTGGATTTACTTAGGCTACGTTTCACACTGCAGGCTGAAACGACCAAATTTTTCAGTGACCGTCTGACGATCACAGATGCGATCTTTTCAAATGCGACCCAGGCCCCTTGGGTATGTGGTCCAAATCCGATATGTATTCGAATCTTTTGAAATGCGACTTCAATCTGAACGACCAGGTCACATATATCCAACACGCACGTCATTGCACGCACCTGTAGCTCGCGGATACACTTGCAATGCGTTTCTGCACTGTGGCCGCCGCAGACGTGTCTCTTCCCGTGACAGAGTTGATTCGAAGACGCGGTGGATCTGGTCATTCGGAAGTTACTGATGAATTCTGCATCAGTGAAGCCACTCACATCAGTATCCCACCACTCCTGGCTGCGACACCGCACCCACACGCTTCTCTGTTTAATTTTTTCTTAAAAAATGAGAAGATTGTAAGTGTGCTGGCTCTGTTGTGAAAATAACTTTAATATTGCTAAACGAGCTCCACTGTAAGACATCCATTTAGCTACTTCCGCAAACAACAAGTGACGTCGTTGACCGTTGAGTACTCTTCTGCGCATGCGGGTCACTTCTGGGTCATTTTCACGTTCACACAGGAGATCACAAAAGGTCGCATTTAATTGGAAATGTGAACGGCCTTGCAAAAAAAACAATTTTTTTCAAAAAATCGGAATTGAGCATTAAGCCCTGCAGTGTGAACGTAGCCCTATTGTAGAGTTTAACAAAAGTTATCATGAGCATTGTAAAGCAGATGTCTTAACAAATGTCGACCGGGAATTTTTTTACGAGCAGGTTATTTATACCCATGCAAGATCGCTATGAAAATACAGACTGGAAGTCAAAAGACAACGAGTGCAGCACTGAAAAGGGGCAGGGCTACTGAGGTCTATATAGGAAGGAATACAATATTGGCTCAGTTTTTGTCCACTTTCCACCACTTTTGTCTGGATTTCTTAGTGGATTGTGTATGAGCGTGCTCCAGAGAGATGTGCTCCAGTTCACGTGGAATGACAGATTGCGCCCGCGCCTCCATCATGATTATATCGTCTGCTATATTTGCTTCTTATTTTATTATATCTAGGGACTTGGTTGCTGAAAAATCAACAAATTAAAATACAATTTATACAAAACAAAACTTTAAAGAAAGGCTTTCTACAAAACAAAACAAAACAAAAAAATTGTCAAAATCATGTCTGACCCATCAAATCTTCGATATATAGTGCATCTTACACATGCTGTTCAATTTTCATAATCAGCAAAGATGTTAAAAAAAAGATAATATTTTAACAAAAATTAAACAAAATGCGCTTATTTAATGGCTACTACACATTTAATGGCCTGTACGACTCTCTAAATATTGAAATTAACATTAACAATGTTGTAGATGTGCAGTTTATTCATAGTAGCTTAGTTAACTAATCTAATTAAGTGTTACCGTTTTTTTATACAACTTCAGAGGTCTGATGAGTTCAGTGTTGGACAGGTCAGTTGTCTTAACTATTCATTAAAGACCATGTCCACACTAGTGCGTTTGTTTAAAAGCGTGCAGTTGTCTCTTCTGCTTTTGGCCTTCCGTCACATGAGACGCCGTTTTAAGTCAACGGAAACCTATCTTTGGAAAGCGCTCTCCAAAGTGGATAAATTTGAAAATGCAGTTTCGGCGTTGTCATGTGGACATTGAAACCGGAGGTGTTTCAAAACGATGATGTAAGTTTAGTCATGTGATCAAATGTTGTACCAATAGATATTCATGTATATCGGTATTTTGCCTATTATGTGTTATTCATTTTTACACTGTTGCCTAAAATATTACTTCTATGTTACTTGATATGTGCTATCATACACACAGTACTGAAAATGACAGATAGTGTACTCACATTTGCTGTCCTGCGGCAAAACAGGAGAGCAGTTGCGTTTAGACCAAACATATGGTGACTAATATTACATGAATTAACTAAATGTATTTTTTCATGTACTTACTGTAATGCTGCTTTGAAACAATATTTATGTTAGCCAGAGAAGAAACTGGCCCTCGACTTAAGCCTGGAGTTCTCCCAAGGTTTTTCTCCATCCAATCACCTGATGGAGTTTTGGTTCCTTGCCACTGCTGCCTTGCTTTTGGCTTGCTTCAGTTTGGGACATTTAAATATTCAACTATATTATTGATCTCTGTTGTTTTACTTTCATGTTGTCACTGTGAAGCTGCTTTGATACAATCTGTATTGTTAAAAGCGCTATATGAATAAATGTGACTTGAATTGACTGAATGCGACCTGGACGTATCAGTGATGGTGAGATATTTGCTAAATAAAGTTATCCTGTAATTGTGCGATAACATTATTATTTATTTTCCCATCTGTATCAGTCTCAGTGAGCTTTTGTGAAGTTTCGCGCATGCGCACAAGTAAAGTGAATTTAGAAGTTTCTCATCCACACTGAAACGTCGGAAAGAGCCGGCCTGTAAATGTGTGGATGAAAACGCCTTTGACAGCGGAAACCCCGTTTTCAAAATGCATCCGGATTCCTAATGTGGACGTAGCCAAAGTGGAAGGTTTAAAGTAGATGTTTGTGTATCGGACGTGTCATTGCGATGGGACGTCTATCGCCACGAGCACGCACTGTGCGGTATCGCGCGCCCGAACATTTTTTGGACATAAGTTCGGTATGAACTGAATCCATTGAGAGTAATTATGATCGGTTCAGAAATCATCGGGCCAATCAGATTGACAGGGCGGGCTTTATACGATGATGGACAGGTGATCTGCAGGACGTAATAATGATCACGTTATCAAAGAACGCTTAACTGTCTTCCCTCAGAGATGACTGCAGCTGGAGAACTTGAGATGTATGAGATTCCGCTGTCGCGTCTGTTGTGAAATAAATCGACAGCGCATTAATTTTAATAGACAAACAGAAAACTGCAATCAAGGCATTTGTCAGATCGAAAAGATATTTTTTGCCGTCCCACATGATTTCGGGAAAAGTGCAGCTATCAGCTGGCTTTGACGGTTGCTAAGAAGATGGGACGTAATGAAAAGCCTGTGGTCGTTGTGGTTTCTCCTTTGTTCGCACTCATGAAGGAGTAAGTAAAAGAAGCAACACTCGTTATTTAACTTCTAAAATAAGTAAAGTTAGGCTACGTTCTGTAGTTGACAACTGTATGCAAAGTAGCTGACTTACTGACGTTGCTCTGATTGGTTGTAGGTTTACCGACTATCCAATTGAGTGCAGAGTTTTTTGTTTTCCTGGTTCGGTTAAGTACACGCCTCATAATCAAAGCCAACGGAGGGGTATCAGACTCCTCTTGCAATAGGAAAATGAGTATGAGAAGTCAGGCAAGGACAATGCGCAAGATTTGCGTCAATACAGAAAACATTTAATCACTGGATAGGTTTTTTTCGTTTATTGAAATGTGGTTTATGTCAGCTGAATGGGCGACTAAACGCATTTTAGAGAAGATTTCACAATTCACACCTCGGTAATTCAGGAGAAAAAAAATCTCCTAATGCTCCACGTGAAACTGCGGTCTTCCGACCTTTTACTATAGTTTCAATTGATTTTGATTAATATGCACGAGGGAGAGAGAGCAAGACTACTAGTCAGTGGTCGCAAGTTGAACCAATTCTGAACCAGCACCAGTTTCGAACCCGTTCTCTTTTTTATTCGTGGAAAAGGTTTATGGGGTTTTTCAGATCTTTTGATCTAGTGGACAAAATTCAGCTTGTGCAATTTACATATGAATTTGACCATAGACAATGGAAAAAAAAAAAACATACAGAGAGCATCAGCATTTGTTTCTGCTCTGATAGACGCAAGACCACGGCAAAAGCTTTATGAGTGTGTGTTAAACCAGGAATGGTGAGAGAGCTTGTGCTTGGTAATTTTTTTTTGTTTTCAAACTGAACTGAAGTCTTCAGCCGACAAAGTTTAAATCCTGTCTGGCTCACGCACTTCCCATAATGTTTACGCATTAGGTCAATAGGTGGACTTTTGTGTCTTTTTAATCACATTTGACCACATGAGTGTTTACACTATGAAAGCAATCCAGTCTAATGCATTTTTGACTGCCTCTGGAAGTGGACAAGCTCAAAACGTTTTCAGACCCTGTTTACACCGATATTTAGTGTCGTTCCCACTTGTGATCCATCAAATGAAAATGCATCTAAAGCTGTCCTCAAGTCATCTCATTGTCTCTTCTGCTCCCTGGTGTGTGTGTGTGCTTGAGTGTGTGCCTGGAATTCCTGTAAGACAAACCCAGTCATTATCTGCATATTCATTCAAAAACTCTATTGTTATTGATTCTCTTGGTCTTCATTTACTCACCTTCATTGGGATTGTGTTCTGATCTGCTTCTAACAATGAATGTAACTGTTCATTGTTCATCTGACTCTCCTGTCATCATTGTGTCCAAGCCTATGACAGAGGAACAAGGGAACGAGGAAGCTAACAGAAGAGCTTGTATCCTTAAACAACTTTAAATCTGTCACAATTTTAATTTGTGTTTTACTGTTGCAGTTTAAATAAACCATACATAACACTGTAAAAAAAAATCCACGTAATTTTTACGGAATAATGCGTGGCTACTTTAGTTGCCAGAACAATTACTGTAAAAAAATACATCAAAACTGTAATCACTATTACAGTAATAAACCAGTAATCACCTTTACAGAAATAAACCGTATTTCATTTACTGAAATCTATTAGATATAATTATTTTATGATAATTTGATTTCTGTTTTGTACCATGTAATACACTGACAACCATCAATCACCACAGCAGTGATTTCAAGTTAAATGAGCAATCAAAGCTCCATCACAAGTTGTGTTGTGTTAGAAAATATTTTTATATAAAGAAGCTACACAGTGTCATTCACACAAACATTAAACACCATCATGGTAACACACGTGAAATTTAAAAATGCAATAAACATTCATTCTATTAAATGTAACATAAAACCCTAATGTACATAACTGATTAGAAAAAAACAAGAAAATTATGAGGAAACAGTTACTTTGAGACAAAAATGCATCAAATGTGAAGTGTGACGCAGGGGAATTGTGGGAATGTCAATCTTACGTTTTTTCACTGTAAATTATACAAGTTGTTCTTTTTCACTTTAAAAAACTGTAAATGTAACAGTACTTTAGCATAAAGAAATCACAGTTATTTACCGTATATTTTTGGTAACGTTATGTTAACCAATTAAGAGTTTAGCATTTTTACAGTCTTTTACCATTAGTTAGATTATTGTTTCAGTGTATTTATTATGGATTTTTTAACCCCTTACCTGTCACCCCTTTTAGTAGGGGTTAATGGCGGGTTAAAATGCACTATTCAACTTAAATGATTGTAATTCAGAGAATGTTTGAAATATATACCCAAGTTTGGTCTTGTTTTAAAGAAGACACTCAGCTGATTATTGCTGAAGTGAAAACACTTCAAAAAATTAAAGTATGTAAAAGTTATGGAAGTTTAAAATCACAGTAAATCAAATATACTGTACTATTTATTTTTTATTTTATATAAAATATATATTTTACAAAATATTTTTTTACTCTAAAATTACTATAAAATCAAAGCCATAAATCTAACCAAGTTATGTTCCAAATTTGAAGTTGATATCACAAAAATTGAAGTTCCCATGAGATTTTGTTTAGGCGTAGTACCAAAAATAGCCACCGGGTGCCATTGAATTCCATTGAATTTAGTTGTATACATTCTGCCTTAACAAATTAATACATTTCTGTCCAAATATCAATTTTGTCACAAAATTTGGAACCTTGAGACCCAGACCTTTCTGACAATATGTGTTTTGTCAAGATTAGAAAAGGTTTTGATCATAAATTATGAAATATAATGATGCCCAAAAGGGGAGGAGCCTGATAAAATAAGTACCGTTTCTATGGTAACGCAATGTTCAATTATAAAACGGTTTTCACAGGATGAATTCTGAGTTTATAAGCTTTCAAATGATACCTAATTTATGATAACTACTAAAATATGTAATATAATAAAAAGGCGATAATAAAATAATATTATATTTTACAGGATAATATATATATATGTATATATATTATAATTTTTAGAGGATAATATTATACTATACATTTTTTTAAATTAAAATTTTATTGATAAATACTAGATTATATGTTTGTATCATGAACTTTTAGCATAATAACATAAATAATAAGTTTCAATTATTAAAACTGGGTGCATCGACTTTTTGTGACAAAGGTCAGAACTCCTGTTATGATGCAGATTTTTTGAGGTGCACTCTTGTCATAAATTCATCAATTATTCTTCCTACCTAATTTGTAACACAAAACAGGGGTAGAATATCTATTTAGAAGTCTTAGACCTTTCCAATAATGTATAATTTGTCATAATTAGATTAGGATTTAATAGAAATATAGTGAAGTAAAGTTAGGCAGTTCCCAGTACCAGGACGGTGACAGTTTAAGGGGTTAAATAACTAAACTTCAAAAACGCAAAAGCGCAGCTGATGATGCTTTGAAATGATGCTCAAGAGTAATTAAAAGTATTCCAATATACAAATACAATTTTCTACTATTCCTAACCGTCCCTTATTTTCTTTTATTAATTAACTATGTACTTACTATAGGTTAAGGATTAGATTCATGTATTTGTGTATAATTTGTATGTATTACTATGTAATTGCTTAGTAATTTTATAGTAATTACATATAACATGCAAAGCACACTGTAAAAGTGTTATCTGTGTTATAAACTATCATTACACATATGTTTAAAATACGTGACATCAAAGTTTCAATGAGAATGACATTAAAGTATATTTGACTTTAATCACATATGCTTGTTAGTATATTCGACAGGACACTTTAAACATAGTTCAACGACAATAGAAGTTAATTCAATAAACAGTTTGTTTCTTCATCCTCTAGTATGACTTCTTCACCACAATGGAATCCCAGCATGCACCTCTCACATGTGACTCATTCTTATTATATCCCTGTTAAGTGCGAAACAAACACCTCTTAGGGATCAAATTGCATGCCATCTCCCCATGCTGGTGACTCAACACAGCTATTTTTACAAATAAAGAACGATAACCAATAATTCCAATATTTATTTTTCTTATATTTTATATGGTATAGTGCTTCTTAATGCATAGTACAGTGAAATATCTCAGGAGTTAGAAATTATTATTAATATTGTGTATTTTTATATACATAGTGTTTTTAACTTTTTATTTTTTTGTCTTATGAAGATCACATTAGAATGACCATCATTTTTAAACCCAGATGCTTGGCCATTTTGTTCCAGAA
>JAQIUQ010005313.1:0-10637 GCA_030378365.1 Hybognathus amarus
GCCACATCTGGGTGCAGTGACCCATGTACAGATGCTATGTTGTTGTCTGGGTATTGGCAATCATGTTTTCCATTCACCAATCACCTTTCCATTCCATAAAAAAAAAAAAAAATTCTTTGATTATATATTTAAAAAAAGTTATTTACACTAGAGTAAAAAATGGTTCTTTGACATCTGTTCACTAAAAGTTCATTCTATAGCATCACTACAAAAAAAAAAAAACAACAACGTAGAAAACAAACAAAGTTACTAATAGCGAAGATCACAATTATGTACTTGGTAAAAGTAGTAAATTGTAACTCAAAATCTCATAATAACGAAGTATAGATACCTTGTGACATTTCTCCCGTGCTACAACTAGCCAAAGTAGTACAGGTGCTGGTCAACGAATTAGAATTATTTGAAATAGTGCAATCATGAAATTCTTTGAATGCATTTTTTGTGCAGAAAGCAAATCAGGTGTTCACCGCACCTGTCCTACTCGTTAGACTAATCACAGAACTCGTTATCTGGAAAAAAAATTGCTCAGCTGAGCTTTCCAAAAGGCCCATTTAGGCCATTTAACTGTGACACTGTTGTTTTATTGAATTAGAATAATGGTGAAAGCGTTTCATTGAATTAGAATAAATGCTAATTTTTTTGTTTTCTGTGAAGAGTGTTCACTGTGCAGTATAAAGTCAGGGTTGAGTAGAATTTCTAAGTTGTAAAATCAATCATGGGTAAGCAGCGTGACCTCTCAACCGGAATAGTGGCTCAAATTCAAGCCCTTCGCCAACAAGGCTTGACCCAAACTAAAATTGCTGAGCAGCTCGGCATCAGCCAGTCTTCCGTCTGCAAAGCTCTCAAGAAAAGTCTTCAGTGACGAATCACGCTTCTGCATCTCCTTCGGTGACCAAGGTCCTCGTGTCTGGCGTCGTGGTGGCGAAACCTACAACCACGAGTGCGTGAAAAGATCCGTCAAGTTTCCCCAGAGCGTTATGGTCTGGGGATGCATGTCCGTCTCGAGGTGTAGGGAAACTCTGCTTCCTCAAGAAGACTGTCAATGCTGCCGTATATCAAGATGTTCTGGAAACGTTCCTGATTCCGACTGTTGAGGAACAGTTCGGCGAAGAAGACTTCATATTTCAACAGGAACTTGCACCGGCTCATGCGGCAAAGTCGACCAAAGATTGGTTCACTAAAAAACAGCTTGAAGTTTTGGCATGGCCGGCCAACTCGCCTGACCTCAATGTCATTGAAAGCCTTTGGGCCATCGTCAAGCGGAAAATTCGCGACAGAAAGCCTACTACGCTGGACCAACTGAAGCAGAACATCGCCACTGCCTGGGAAGCTGTGAGTGCGGAAACTTGCGACAAGCTGGTCAAATCGATGCCGCGGAGACTTCAGGCAGTCATACAAGCCAAAGGGGCAGCCACAAAATACTGAGAAAGTGATGATTGTAATTATAATAAAAATTATTGCAATTCAATGAAACGCTTTCACCATTATTCTAATTCAATAAAACAACAGTGTCACAGTTAAATGGCCTAAATGGGCCTTTTGGAAAGCTCAGCTGAGCAAATTTTTTTCCAGATAACGAGTTCTGTGATTAGTCTAACGAGTAGGACAGGTGCGGTGAACACCTGATTTGCTTTCTGCACAAAAAATGCATTCAAAGAATTTCATGATTGCACTATTTCAAATAATTCTAATTCGTTGACCAGCACCTGTATATATGGCAATAATGCCCAAATTTTAGGATATCAAAGTCATTTTAAATTTGTATATCTTTTTTTTGTTCAGTAAGCTCCTGAGGGCCACCTGATGGATGTGATAATGCATTGTTAGAACCGTTACATGACTGCAAGCCTTATCTTCAGTTCCAGACTATTTCATCCAAATTGCCTTTCCTAGAAGTCTGTCTGCTTTCAGCCATGTCTTCAGGCAAGTAAAAACACACGAATCTGGATTGAGGTCAGGTATCTGACATTCTAGCCAAGAGCAATCCACATTTTGGCTCAGAAAAAAAAAAATACAAAAAATCCTTAGTTGTGTTTAACGTAGGTGTGATTGTCATTGTTCTGCCACAAAAATGAACCATGCATACATGTTTGGAAATATTTCATCAGATTTAAGCATTGAAGATGTGCCTGGATACTTTAGACATCAGCCCACTGTCAGTCACTCTCAATAAGCAGTCGCATCACAAAACGTGTGCGGTTTAAATGGCAACCATGCATGCTCAGAGCTGCAACATTGAATTGTTTGCTTTTTTGCCTCTCCATTATTTCATCAGTCTAGTGCCAGGGTTTTTAAACCAACCAACATGTTGTGAACCGTTATGAACAATTCTGAAGTTATAAATTTTTTATGCCATTTTGTAAAGATTAATAATTCACTTCAAGTCTGTGTCAGTGATTTTTCCATTGGTGAGGGAGTTTGAGGACACTCTTGGGATCGGAAAAGTGAAAGCTATAAACAACAAGCTGCAGCATATTCTAAACCAGGATCTATGCAGCATTACTTCTTTAAACAGACCATTCTTTCTCAACACAGTCATACTAAAACCTGGAAAACACAATCTGAAGTATCTTGTTTCAGGGTTCACACTGTTCATATTTTATTATGAGTTAGTAATTAATCCTATCTAGTCAGGTTTCAGGATCTGGGTTAACACTTGCATTTGCATATTTATGAGGTTAACAAACATTTACAAATGCATGCGACCAGTTTGCCACCTGTTTTAATAAATGCTTGTGGAAATGTCACCACAGAAATTACCCTAGCTGTATTGAACCATCTGAAATACAGCACAAATAATAGGTGTCTCTTTATCACTCCAGTTAATCACTCCTTTATATGTCGCTGTTGAACACTTCAAAGCCTCTTCCTTCAGACATAGTCTAAATGCAACAAAGTGAATGGATATTAATGAGAGAGGCATTTATGATTGGTTTTTCTGTTGCTAGCAAACTCTATATGACCACATGATGCCTCATTCCCATAAGGCATGGAAAGGCACCAATACTTTCTAAAATTTTTAATTAAGCAGTCAAGCATATTATTTACGCAATGACAGAGGCTTTGTGTTTGACTACATTTTGATATAATGCCCTTAAAATCTCCCAGCCACTAAAATCCCTGAAAGCCAAGAGCATTTAGAAGGGAAGGTTAGGTTATGGCGTGCCTTTGTCTAGTGTCCTTTGGCCCTTACGCTTGAATAAAGGCCTGTGTTAAGTGCTGAACATAGAGCAATTCTTTGAGTACTCACACACTTCCTGTGGGGCGACTCTATGAGGGGAGAGTCCTTGACCCAATTACAAAGAGCACATTTGATATGTGCAGGATCATAGAAGCACTTGTATGAATGCTTGTGGAATATATTTAATGCAAGGTGAACTGTATGAAACCAACAATGAATTATTTATTATAAAGTATCTTATACATTTATCTTACCATAGAAATAAATAAATGTTTTACGCAAAGTTTTACAGTAAGAGTCAGAAAAAAAAATACAAAAAAAAGTCTCGTCTCTGTTAAGTATGGTAACCTCTTCCCAGAAGAAGGAAACGGATACGTACTGTACGTCAAAAGTGATTGACAAATGGGGATCATGCTTGAGAGCCTATCTACTTTGAGTGTGACCCAGACAAACCAATGCACATTGGCATGCAATAATTGCATTAGCTGCTTTGCATCTCAGAAAAGGCATATAATGAGCACATCCTTGTTTTTCCACTAGGAGCCGCACTCGTGACCTCGGCCATACAGTGGAAGCTCAGCAACTGTGGCGAGGGGACGTACATCTCCGTCCCCTCCCTTGTCAGCTGATGAGGGGAGCGTCTTGGTTACCGTATGGTGACCCTTGTTCCCCTTTGTCAGTGCTTCCAGCACTCCTCTCGTATCTTCTGGCCTGACCACAGTGTTGAGAGTAGGAGTTCTCAGCAGAGAGAGATGAGTCACGTGCTGTCCCGCAAGACCCACTCATTATATAACATTAGGAAAGCGTGCCCTTGGGGAAGAGAATGCTGCGGAAAGCCACATCCTACCCTGGAGGGAGGCACAGTGACTGTTACACATATGGACTAGCCAAGCAGGGTTATACAACATATGGCAGTATCTGGGGTGGTTCCAGTCTGAGGCATAGGGAGAAAGAACACCAGCAGGGGCGACAGAGCAGTGTCTTTTCGAGGGAAGGACACAGGCTCTCAGCAGAGGAGCTGATCATGGAGAAACGTACACATAGGGTCACCCCAGGGACCGCTGACATATGGACACCCAGCCTAGCACAAGTTCCCCAATGCATAAGAGTATAGGCCTGGCGTTCAGATGCTGCCGCAACGCCTGACACAGTTGCTTCACCACAGACCGCTCCACCCAGGGTATCTCCATGTATCCCTCAGCCCTCTCTGCCGTCAAGGTTAGTGAGGGAAGAAAAGGCATCAGAATAGTTTCGGGCAAAAAAAGGTGCCATCCATGCTCTGGTACCCTATTCATGCACTTCCAGAAAGAATGGCAGTGGGGTGAGGCACTGAGAACCAGCACGGGTCGCCCCGAGATACCAACTGTCAAGCCGCGAAGGTTTGGGCCACTGTGGAGGGTTCCAGCTCGAGCCCGACACTCGTGCCGGCCTGGTAAAGCATAGCCGTGCTTTCTGGTCTGACTCAGACAAATGCTGGCACACCCGCAGCGACCGAACATTTGATCCATCCGGTGGAGCTCCAAAAGAAGAAAAGACTTGGCCCACCGCGGAAGGTGGGAGCGTTTTCTTGGAGGTGGTAAGGTTTTCGTCATTACAGAGGAGTGAGGGACATGAGGAGTTTGACTCAGATGGTTACCTCTCAATGTGATCCTCAGGTCACCAAGGCTATTCTGGACCCTCAGGTTACCAAGACTATTAACCGAATAGGCGGCTTCTGCTGGGCAGAAGTAGAGACTCAAGATCAGGGAACAAGCAAAGGGGCTCCAGGTCTTTTGATGTATCGGGGTTTCGACCCTATTGATGGTCACGTTCCTGGTCCCCAAAACATACACTCTGGATGACATCTTCAAAAAGATGCAGACACACCATGTTAGCCCTTTTAAAAGTGCTTTGAGGTGCTGAACAGGGAGATTGCCGCGACACTCGGCTTTCAACACTCTGACCTGAAGAGACCACAATCACCGCGGTTTGCGTCGCTGACACCGACACCGGCGTACACAGAGGCTTCCATGTCCAGAGACTGGCGGCAGGTACTGAGCAAATCCTGCAGGAGACAGAGACAGCTTCCACTGTCTGGCTCCAAAGCGAAAGACAAGGATGTGATGCACCTGCCACTCAGTTATGTGCTCACACGGCGATGGAAGGCCGCTGGTGCGGTGATCGCAATGTGCATTGGCTTGTTTAGTTACGCTCAAGGTAGATAAGCTCTCGAGTCAAGCCCATCTCATTCATCAGAATCACTTGAATTTGCGACCCGTTGGTAAGCTGGCAAAGGGGAAATCTGGATCAAGCATGAGAATCTGGATAATCTTGGCGTGATCTATTGCTTCAGTGTCAAACGCAAACAATCTTAATGATAGGGTTAATATATAATAATAATAATAATAATACTATACATTAGGGTTGTAACGGGTACATGTGTATTCGTATTGAACCATTTCCGGTTTCGAGGCTTCCGGTTTCGGTGTCCGTATACAAATCTGGAATCGACTGCTTGGACCATTTTTTTCTGCCGGCGAATTTCGATGCTGGGCAGCGGGGGACGCAACGATCTGCAGCAACGTCGAATGGCAAGCCGTAAAGAGAATGAAAGCAGAACGAAACTGCGCTAGGCATTATGTTTTCACGGATTGTTTATCAGTTCGGATCTAGCAACGTCTGTGCAGCAGTGAGCTGATCTCGAATCAAGCAACACTGTTACCACACAGCGCTAGGGAGATGCGGTAGAAGACAACATTTGATTTCGCCACTGAGGTAATAACATCTGGCTGCAGAGATCTAGTGAGACGTTATCAGCAGGAGATGTACTATCGATGGATTGCGCTGTCGTGGCAAACCAGGAGAAGCATAGCGCCGTGAATGAACTAGTAATACTTTAGGTCCACAGACCAGCAAACATTCACCATTGATTTAATATAGTAACACTAACTGTAACCAGTTTGACTAGAATAGTGAAATGTTTTCAAGTACTTTACACATATTTTTCCAGCACTTCAAAATTCAAATGTTATATAAATAAATATATATTTAAATGTTATCTTTTAATGTGATGACCAAAACATTATTTGTTTCATCCTTCAAAGATGACCCCATTTATAAACCTGAAAGTTTCAAGATCTAGGAAAACTCACACTTATTTAAAAATATTTTTCTTTAAACAAATAGGAAATTTCTCTGGCATTTCTTTCTATTTGCTGAATCGAAAACGGCACCGGAACCGCGAGACTGAAGTCCGGAGGGTGCCCGAGTCTCAGAAACTACGTGATTTTTGTGTACCGTTACACTCCTACTATACATATATTTACAGTTTAGTGTTGAAGTTATAGAATTTGCCAAGCAGAGGTTGGGGCTAAATTGGAATCCAAAAGTGTAGGTAAGAATATAGACTATATAATGAAGGTATCTTAGAGAGTTTAATGCAGTATAAATGAATTGTGGACATTTTGCATTGTAAATTGAAGCATTTTCACTAGTGGCTCAGAATTTTGGAAACTTCCATCTAGACTTAACCAACCATAACTCCCATAAAATGTGTCAGAGCTGAAAGGCACGAGCACCATTGAACTTGAAGAATTGTTGTTTATTCCCAAGTCTCATGCAGTTATATTCTAATTCTTTTAATCTATGTGACATCTCAACAGAGCAATTAACATTCAGGTGTTGTGACATGTTGCTGCAGTTCATCAGAGGACAGACAGTTGAAATCGCAGCACGTAAGTTAAAGAAAAAAAAAATGCAGCAAGCGCCTTTGTAATGAGGTCTTGTCCCCTCCTCGAACCCTGGACTGAATTTAACAATTTCATTCATATCTTCACGCTTGATTAAGCTCCATCTACTTCAAGTTTAGGCCAGTTTTGAATGTTAACTGTCCTGTGACACAATTATGAAACAGTTTATTAGAGTTAAAACTGAATCTTTTCCAAGGTCATGCAATGATTTTGTTTTAAAGGTCGCAGACAGACACATTTGCTATTGATTTAGATTCTCTATTTTCTGTAAAATACATGCAAGTCAAATGCGTTTTATCTTCTGGTGAAAAAAGGTGGAGGAAAACAGAAGGTGAGCCTTTTGTGTATTTTCTAAAAGAAAGTTTATAATCACAAATTCGTTTGTTACATGTGAGACCAATATGGCTTTGACAAAGCACTTAAGTGGATTAGCCTCTGGGCAATGGCACAATGAGAAACATCCATGTTTTATTCAGGTCAATGTTCATCTTAATAAGTCATTCAAAGTCATATGTTGTGATGTTCATTGCAATGGATCTTCAAATGGAACTATAAAACCATCTACATTCTTGCAAGGGTGGTGGATCAAAAGTCTTTACTGTTCCAGTGATCATAATACTACTAATAATAATATTTAACTAAATTTAGTCATACATGCAGGGAAATGGTTGCAAATAGTTGTAGTCTATTTGTGCAACTTTCTTAAGGCAGACAGACAAAAACAAAGTAGGTGTAGAAAAAGGTTGTTTCTCTTTTCACATGCAAAAATTGAAATAAATAAATAGTATTAAAGATAGAGTAAGATCAGTAACAGAAAAAAACAATATAATTGTTATGGTCAGAAAGAGGGTCAAATAAAACTAAATTTAACTAAATATTTGGTGCAAAAACCTTGAGTGGCATTATAAATTGATCTAAAAACACAAATTAAATGCCCAAAAATATGATATGATCCTTTTAATTAGGTTCCTACACTCTCTTGAAATTGATTAACTAATAATCAAGTTGTAAGTTGCTTTGGATAAAAGCGTCTGCTAAATGAATAAATGTAAATATACATAACCTGCCGGAAAACCTGTACACGTCACCGGACTGCAGTACCCAGTCAAAATGTGTGGTGTGTAGCACACATGCTTGTCTCACAAGGAGCAACTCCGTGATGCAGTGTCTCATTCCCATTCTCAGGGAACCATGGTTACAGTTGTAAACTGAGATGTTTCATTTATGTATGACTGATAAATATGCATCATGTTAAGTTTATACGTTTTAAGAATTATTCTTACGTTTATGAGTAGCTTTTCTTCCAAATAAATGACTGTCCCCAAGCTTTAAGAGTTGAAAGGTTGTACACATTTCAGTAGGTTCAGCTGCCATTTAAAGCTAACAACAAATAATTTACATGCTTTTGACCCTCGTCAACTGCTGTCATGTCAGCAAATTCTGCTGTGGCCACAAGTTAGGGAACAGATATATTCATTTCCATATTTAAAATGGCAATGGGGAAATTTTTCTTTCTTGCCTCAGGGACAGCAAACACCTGTCAAATGTTTCTGTTCTCTCCTGCATATCAAGGAGACATTGCTTGAAAAGAGTTTATAAAGCTGGGACAGAGAGATCTTCAAAGGCGTATGTAAAATGAGGAGTCCTTGCAGATATTTCACACAACTTTTCGAATGTTTTAATGCAGGCAGATAAAGAAATGAATGAGATGAATTATTCATCTCATGTTGAGGGTGGTACACATTCATCTCAGCCAAGATAAAGATAAACTAGTTTTAAATGATGTCTGACATGGAGGTCTGATAGTCAGTCAGCAGACAACAGCCTTCCAGACGCATTCAGTTCAACTCCAGTTTATTTTCATCATTTAGTCTTTATGACCCTCTTACAAGTGATTAATATGTCTAAAAGAATGCATAATTTAAGCAAGCAAGTTTGTTAGTTAGTTGTCCCTCCATTCATTCATTCATTCATTCATTCATTCATTCATTCATTCATTCATTCAGGCTAGCAATTACCATTTTATTGAACTGATAAATACACTGAGGGTGATTAAGTCTTGCAAACAGACCTGATTCACTGAAAAGATCTGACTCAAAATTCTCACACTTAAAAAAAGTTGTTTTTCCCTTTGTATCGGTCTTGTTTTCCAGTATAAGTATCTAAAAAAATCAAATCAATCAAGATACAATTATTTAAACTGCAAACTTATAGAGAAAGTGTTTTATGGAGAAACAAAAGTTTCAAAAAGTTTCATCTTTAAAAAATGTGGGGTCTGAAAAATAAACGTTATATATATATATATATATATATCTTCCATTGAAAGATATGTTTTCATGTTATAAGCAAAAACTCATTTAGCAGACGTCAAGATTTTCAGTATTTTACTACTTATATTACACAAAACTTGACTTGAAATAGTGCAAAAGTTGTATGGAGTACTATTTTGGCATCTGTTTTTAAAGCTGGTTCCAATTCACTGAAATTGTACAGTTTTTTTTTTTTTTTTGTTTTTTTGGCATATGGGTTTGAAACAACATGGATGAATAGACATAAATCATGATTATTCTTGTTTTCGGGTTGATTTTTTTTATATATATATATATATTTTTAAAAATGATTTGACAAGTAAGCACTTATTGAAAACTTTACATATTTACATCTGGTAAATTAATATATGTCAATATATTCTAGATTGTTGTGTAGTAGGGCAGAGATAATTCATTTTGGAAATAAAAGCAGTAACTGAACTAAAACCCCATTTCGATGCAGTTCAAAAAGTCATGAAGTCAAACAGAAATTTAAATCATTGTTTCCTCTGAATACCTCTTTTATCTGTGTGATATCTGTATCTTAGTATGTCAGGCTTTGAAGATACACGTTTGCCTTCTCTTGTGTGTCAGACAGTGAACATGAAGAGATGAGATGACTCGTGAGTGATGAGAAGAGGAAATGGAGCCGTATGACACTGTCATTCAGTTTGATATGTAATTCTTCAAGTGTCATACATGAGATGCTGTATTTAGACTGCAGATTTCTGACAGGCTGTCTTGTTGTGGTGATATCTGCATGTCAGGATGATGTCTCACAGAAGCTAGATTTTATTTATTTATTTTTCATATATTGAAAGAGTCGCTATAAGAGGCCTGTAGTTTCTTATTCACAGATCTTTCATCACTTCCAAACAAAAAATTAGAGTAGGACCTCTAAGCCTTGACCAAGGTTAACCAACTGCACTTGGTCATTGACATTTATGAATATAGTAGATGCATTTATCCCATGCTCTACTGTTTAGGCAGCATGAAACCAAAATGGACAATTCCTATGGAATAACGCAGTATTTATTGTAAATGATCATGCACTTAAAGGTATGTTTTCTCGTAATCTTTAAATCAAAATAACTTCTCTTCTCTGATAAAGTGTTTATTGGCTTGAGGGCAGGACAACTTGTCAATCAAATAAGATCCACCAATAGCAAACAACCTTCAACCAACCATCCAATCAATTCCCTGTGGACAAAAATCAAGCCCTGCCGTACATTTTTTGTCTTGTTTGAGAACAGTTTCAGCAGCAGATTCAAAACACTATTGCTCTGTTTAATGCTGACTTTAAAGACCCTATGAATTCAAAATAATTGTTTTATGGCCTGTCAGCGCATGTCTCTAATAAATGTGGTGTCAAATGCAATATTAGCAAAGTATATATATATATATATACACGATGCATTA
>JAQIUQ010005314.1:0-18564 GCA_030378365.1 Hybognathus amarus
CATTGGGATGCGTAAAATGCGCATGTGTCAGGACTCTGGTTGATCTTCAGCCTTTCTGCTGTGTCTGTGTCTTGATTGTCAGGTCACCTCACCTGAATCCTATCGCTAATGAGTGCTCTCACTCTAATTTGCTTACACACCTGTTTTCCATTTTCTGCACTAATTTTTCTCCACTGACTCTTACTGTCTCTCTCTCTCTTTGGTTCTCTGTCAGTGTGTACTTGGTCTCCATCCGCTTCAGCTACTGTCCCCTTGTCTGAAAGACCTTAAAAGTCTTGTCTGTAAGACCTTTGAAGCCTTGTTTGTTCATTTGACCCTATTTTGTTGTTTATTTTGCCTAGTTCCTGTTCCTCTCTCAAACTCAGGCTTGCTCACCTGGTTTTTGACCCCGCTGCCTTGATCCTGGACTGTTGCATTGAGCTTCTCCCTTGGTACTGTTGGCCCGCTACTGGTTTTGACCTCAGCCTGTTTACTGGATTTGGCCTCTGTCTCTGCCTTCTGCCTGGTAAGCCCCGGCTACCTTTTATTTCATGTTTTGTTTTGTTTTCATTCAACGCTTTAGGACAATAAATCCTTTCTCCAAATTGATCTGCTCTTGGGTTCCCCTGTTGTTCTCTGCATTCCCCTAAACAGTACACACTGACCATGATGGACCCAGCAGACCAATCTCAGTTACGAATTTGTGAAAGACATCTCGACCGCGCAGTGCTCGGTAGTAGGAGGCATCACGGCTGTTGGCAGGCTCTGCGTCAGAGGAGACGCTCAGTAGCAGATTTTGCCATCGAGTTCCGCACTCTTGCAGCTTCAAGTATGTGGAATGAAGTAGCGCTGGTGGCCAGGTTTACGGAGGCGCTGGAGGACGACATAAAGGATGAGGTATATGCTCACGAACTTCCTGAACACCTGGATGAACTTGTTGACCTGGCCATCCGCTTGGACAACCGCGGGATCTTCGGAAGGAGAGCTCGGTTTCCCCCATCTCCGTCATTAGTCGACCTCAATCCTATCTCCTCCGTGTCTGCTGCTCCAGACCACTCCTCCGCTCCGGAGGCTATGCAATTGGGCAGGTACCGTTTGTCTGCAGAGGAGAAACAGAAACGTCTGTCTAAGGGACTATGTCTTTACTGTGGCTCGGACCCAGACAGTTGCTGCTTCCTGCCGGCAAAAGCCAACGCTTGCCAGTGAATGTGGGGATTCTGCAGAGCGCTACTTCCACTACCCCACCCACTGGTTCCCGCTCCGTGCTTCCAGCCTCAGTCATTCGTAAAGGTGCTGTTCACCAACTCTCTGCCCTCATTGATTCGGGGAGCCGAGGGAAATTTCATAGACCTTTCTTCTTGGGCCTCGAGAAGAGGCATTTCTTTTCAGTCTCTCTCTCCTACCCTTACTGCCCTCGCCTTAGATGGCAGGGAACTGACCACTATCTCTCAGACCTCTGTTCCTTTAGAGCTTATTACTTCTGGCAATCACAGGGAAGAAATTGTGTTTTTTGTTTGTCATTCACCCTCACTCCTGTGGTCCTAGGTCACCCCTGGTTAACCACTCACAATCCTCACATAAACTGGTCTGAAAGCACGATTTTATCATGGAGTCCGCATTGCCATGCCCATTGTCTTGTGTCTGCCTTGTCTCCTGTCTCCTCTGTTCCTGTGTTACAGGAGAAGCCGAGTTCGAAGTCTTTTCCAGAGTTCCTGAGGTCTACCATGATCTGAGGGCGGTCTTCAGTCACTCCCGGGCCGCATCTCTCCCTCCGCACCGCCCCTATGATTGCGCCATCAACCTTCTTCCTGGCACTTCTCCGCCTAAGGGGCGGTTGTTCTCCTTGTCCGCCCCGACGGGCGGCCAGTGGAGAAATATCTTTCAGAGTCTCTGGCAGCCGATATTATTCGTCCTTCTTCCTCTCCGGCGGGAGCGGGGTTCTTCTTCGTGAAGAAGAAGGATGGTTCCTTGCGCCCCTGCATTGATTATCGGGGGCTGAACGGACATCAGCCATTAAAAACAGGTACCCACTGCCGTTGATGTCATCAGCCTTCGAGATCCTGCAGGGGGCAAGGTACTTCACAAAGCTGGACCTCCGCAGACGCATACCATTTGGTTCGAATCAGGGAGGGGGACGAATGGAAGACGGCCTTTAACACCCCCACGGGGCACTTCGAGTACCGAGTTCTCCCCTTCGGTCTGACGAATGCTCCTGCCGTCTTCCAGGCGCTTGTCAACGGCGTGCTGAGAGACATGATCAACAAGTTTGTCTTTGTGTATCTGGATGACATCTTGATCTTTTCTCGTTCACTCCAGGTACACATTCAGCACGTCAGACGGGTGCTGCAGCGCCTGCTGGAGAACCAACTGTTTGCTAAGGCGGAGAAGTGTTCCTTCCACAACCAGTCGGTTCCGTTCTTGGGACACATCATCTCGGTGGAGGGTATTCGCGTGGATCCTGCTAAGGTAAGAGCCGTCTCCGACTGGCCTACACCTGGCAACCGAAGATCACTACAGAGTTTTATCGGGGTTTGCTAATTTCTACAGGCGGTTTATCCGTAATTTTGGCCAGGTGGCGGGCCCCTCTGACTGCATTAACCTCCACAAGGACACCGTTTTGCTGGTCCTCGTCCGCCCAGGCGGCCTTTGAGGGAACTCGAGAAGAGGTTTTCATCTGCACCTATATTAATTACTCCAGACCCTACCCGGCAGTTTATTGTGGAGGTTGATGCATCAGAGACAGGTGTCGGAGCGGTTCTTTCCCAGCGATCGTCCCTTGACAACAAATTGCACCCGTGTGCATATTTCTCTCACCGATTGTCTCCCACAGAACGGAACTACGACATCGGCAATCGTGAGCTGTTGGCAGTGCGGCTGGCTTTGGGGGAGTGGCGCCACTGGTTGGAGGGTGCGGCAAAGCCTTTTCTGGTTTGGACTCGATCATCGGAACTTGGAGTATATCCAAACCGCCCAACGGTTGAATTCCAGGCAGGCTCGCTGGGCACTTTTCTTTGGTCGTTTTAATTTCACCCTGTCTTACCGGCCGGGTTCCAAAAACGTCAAGCCTGACGCTCTCTCTCGCCAGTTTCCTGTCCCGGAGGACGCAGTCCCACCAGACACCATCCTTCCTCCAGGTCGTGTGGTGGGGTCCGTCTTCTGGGACATCGAGAGACAGGTCAGGCAGGCCCAGTCAGGGGCAGAGGTACCAGAGAGAGTCCCGGCGGGTCTGCTGTTTGTTCCGGAGTCGGTTCGACCGGGGGTTCTGGAGTGGGGCCACTCGTCCAGGCTGGTCTGCCACCCGGGAGTGAGGAGAACGTTGGCTTTCATCCGCCAGCGTTTCTGGTGGCCGGGCATGGGGAGGGATGTCCGTGGTTTTGTAGTCGCGTGCTCGGTCTGTGCTCAAAACAAATCCCCTAATTCTGTACCCGCTGGTTTGCTCCAACCCCTCCCCGTTCCCTCCCGTCCCTGGTCCCACATTGCACTGGACTTTGTGTCAGGGTTACCAGAGTCCAGTGGCAATACGGTTGTCCTTACTGTCAGTGGATCGCTTTTCCAAGGCGGTCCACTTCATTCCCCTTCCCAAACTCCCCTCAGCCAAGGAGACCGCCCAGAAGGTTGTCGACCACGTCTTTCGAATCCATGGTCTTCCGGAGGACGTGGTCTCCGACCGGGGGCCCCAGTTTGTCTCCCACTTTTGGAGGGAGTTCTGTCGACAGATTGGCGCTACTGCTAGTTTGTCGTCAGGATTCCATCCACAGACCAACGGCCAGACCGAGCGGGCGAACCAGGACCTCGGGAGGGCTCTCCGATGTCTGGCCTCTCATAACCCTTCTTCCTGGTGCCAGCAGCTTACGTGGGTTGAGTATGCTCACAATACCTTGCCGGTGTCGTCTACTGGGTTATCCCCATTTTCTTGCTGTCTTGGGTATCAACCTCCTCTGTTTCCTTCACAGGGTCCCGAAGCTGCGGTTCCCTCAGTTCAGGCATTTATCAATCGATGCCAGCGAACCTGGAGGAGGGCCAGGGAAGCACTTCTAAGAACTAGGGACCGCACCAAGAGATTGGCGGACCGCCGTCGGGCTGAGGCACCCAGGTACGTTTGTGGACAAAAGGTGTGGCTCTCCACCAAGAACCTGCCCCTTAAGGTGCCATCCAAGAAGTTGGCACCACGGTTCATTGGGCCATACCCTATTGTTAAGGTGATCAGCCCGGTGGCGGTTCGGCTTCGGCTCCCGCATCCCTTCGTCGAGTGCACCCCGTATTTCATGTGTCTTGTGTCAAACCTTTTATTCGTTCCCTCTCTTCATCTTCCCCCATCCTTTCTAACCCCTCCCTTCCCCCTCCTTTGATGGTTGAGGGCGCTCCCGCCTTTACTGTTAGAAAGATTCTGGATTCCAGGCGTCGGGGCAGGGGATACCAGTACCTGGTCGATTGGGATGGATACGGTCCGGAGGAGAGATGTTGGGTCCCGACCCGGGACATTCTGGACCGCTCTCTTATTGAGGAATACCGTCGATCTGCCCCTCGTCTTGGGAAGCCTGGTGGCGTTCCTGGGGCGGGGGGTACTGTCAGGACTCTGGTTTGATCTTCAGCCTTTCTGCTGTGTTTGTGTCTTGATTGTCAGTCCACCTCACCTGAATCCTATCCTAATTAGTGCTCTCACTCTCATTGCTTACACACCTGTTTCCCATTTCCTGCACTAATTTTCTCCACTACTTATGCTTCTCTCTTTCTTTGGTTCTCTGTCAGTGTGTCTTGGTTTCCATCCGCTTCACTACTGTCCCCTTGTCTGAAAGACCTTAAAAGTCTTGTCTGTAAGACCTTAAAAGCCTTGTTTGTTTATTTGACCCTATTTTGTTGTTTATTTGCCTAGTTCCTGTTCCCTTCTCAACTCAGCTTGCTCACCTGGTTTTTGACCCCCTGCTCTCGTCCTGGACTATTGCATTGGCTTCTCCCTTGGTACTGTTGGCCCGCTACTGGTTTTGACCTCAGCCTGTTTACTGGATTTGGCCTTTGTCTCGCCCTCCTGCTTGGTAGCTCGGCTACCTTTTATTTCATGTTTTGTTTTGATTTCATTCAACGTTTTGGACAATAAATCCTTCTCAAATTGATCTGCTCTTGGGTTCCTGTTGTCTCTGCATTCCCCTAACAGCATGTACCAGATGCTATGTTGTTGTCTGGGTATTGGCAATCATGTTTTCCATTCACCAATCACCTTTCCATTCCATAAAAAAAAAAAAAAAAAATCTTTAGATTATATATTTTTAAAAAGTTATTTACACTAAGTAAAAAATGGTTCTTTTGAGATCTGTTCACTAAAAGTTCATTCTATAGCATCACCTACAAAAAAAAACAACGTAGAAACAAACAAAGTTACTAATAGCGAAAATACACAATTATGTACTTGGTAAAAGTAGTAAATTGTAGTTCAAAATCTCATAATAACGAAGATATAGATACCTTGTAACATCTCTCCCGTGCTACAACTAGCCAAAGTAGTATATATGGCAATAATGCCCAAATTTTAGGATATCAAAGTCATTTTAAATTTGTATATCTTTTTTTGTTCAGTAAGCTCCTGAGGGCCACCTGATGGATGTGATAATGCATTGTTAACGTTACATGACTGCAAGCCTTATTTTCAGTTCCAGACTATTTCATCCAAATTGCCTTACTTAGAAGTCTGTTTGCTTTCAGCCATGTCTTCAGGCAAGTAAAACACACGAATCTGGATTGAGGTCAGGTATCTGACATTTCTAGCCAAGAGCAATCCACATTTTGGCTCAGAAAAAACAAAAAATACAAAAAATCCTTAGTTGTGTTTAATCGTAGGTGTGATTGTCATTGTTCTGCCACAAAAATGAACCATGCATACATGTTTGGAAATATTTCATCAGATTTAAGCATTGAAGATGTGCCTGGATACTTTAGACATCAGCCCACTGTCAGCCACTCTCAATAAGCAGTCGCATCACAAGACGTGTGCGGTTTAAATGGCAACCATGCATGCTCAGAGCGCAACATTGAATTGTTTGCTTTTTTGCCTCTCCATTATTTCATCAGTCTAGTGCCAGGGTTTTTAAACCAACCAACATGTTGTGAACCGTTATGAACAATTCTGAAGTTATAAATTTTTTTATGCCATTTTGTAAAGATTAATAATTCACTCAAGTCTGTGTCAGTGATTTTTCCATTGGTGAGGGAGTTTGAGGACACTCTTGGGATCGGAAAAGTGAAAGCTATAAACAACAAGCTGCAGCATATTTTAAACCAGGATTTATGCAGCATTACTTCTTTAAACAGACCATTCTTTCTCAACACAGTCATACTAAAACCTGGGAAAACACAATCTGAAGTATCTTGTTTCAGGGTTCACACTGTTCATATTTTATTATGAGTTAGTAATTAATCCTATCTAGTCAGGTTTCAGGATCTGGGTTAACACTTGCATTTGCATACTTATGAGGTTAACAAACATTTACAAATGCATGCGACCAGTTTGCCACCTGTTTTAATAAATGCTTGTGGAAATGTCACCACAGAAATTACCCTAGCTGTATTGAACCATCTGAAATACAGCACAAATAATAGGTGTCTCTTTATCACTCCAGTTAATCACTCCTTTATATGTCGCTGTTGAACACTTCAAACCTCTTCCTTCAGACACATCTAAAATGCAACAAAGTGAATGGATACTTAATGAGAGTAGGCATTTATGATTGGTTTTTCTGTTGCTAGCAAACTCTATATGACCACATGATGCCTCATTCCCATAAGGCATGGAAAGGCACCAATACTTTCTAAAATTTTTAATTAAGCAGTCAAACATATTATTTACGCAATGACAGAGGCTCTGTGTTTGACTACATTTTGATATAATGCCCTTAAAATCTCCCAGCCACTAAAATCCCTGGAAAGCCAAGAGCATTTAGAAGGGAAGGTTAGGTTATGGCGTGCCTT
The DNA here is from genome assembly GCA_030378365.1 of Hybognathus amarus. Lineage (NCBI taxonomy): Eukaryota > Metazoa > Chordata > Actinopteri > Cypriniformes > Leuciscidae > Hybognathus > Hybognathus amarus. The sequence goes on from JAQIUQ010005314.1 coordinate 6,940, forward strand.
TGTCTGGTGTCCTTTGGCCCTTACGCTTGAATAAAGGCCTGTGTTAAGTGCTGAACATAGAAGCAATTCTTTTGAGTACTACACACACTTCCTGTGGGGCGACTCTATGAGGGGAGAGTCCTTGACCCAATTACAAAGAGCACATTTGATATGTGCAGGATCATAGAAGCACTTTGTATGAATGCTTGTGGAATATATTTAATGCAAGGTGAACTGTATGAAACCAACAATGAATTATTTATTATAAAGTATTTATACATTTATCTTACCATAGAAATAAACAAATGTTTTACGGCAAAGTTTTACAGTAAGAGTCAAAAAAAAAAAAAAAATACAAAAAAAGTCTCGTCTGTTACATATGGTAACCCTCTTTCCCAGAAGAAGGGAACGATACGTGCTGTACGTCAAAAGTGATTGACACAATGGGGATCATGCTTGAGAGCCTATCGTACTTTGAAGTGTAACCAAACAAACCAATGCACATTGGCATGCAATAATTGCATTAGCTGCTTTGCATCTCAGAAAAGGCATATAATGAGCACATCCTTGTTTTTCCACTGAGGAGCCTGACTCAGTGACTCGGCCATACAGTGGAAGCTAGCAGCTGTGGCGAGGGAATTACATCTCTGTTCCCTTCCTTGTCAGCTGATGAAGGGGAGCGTCTTGGTTACGTATGGTAACCCTTGTTCCCCTTTGTCAGTGCTTCCAGCACTCCTCTACATATCTTCTGGCCTGACCACAGTGTTGAGAAGTAGGAGTTACTCAGCAGAAGATGAGTCACTGCTGTTCCGCAAGACCCACTCATTATATAACATTAGGAAAACGTGCCTTGGGGAAGAGAGATGCTGCGGAAGTCACATCCTACCCTGGAGGGAGGCACAGTGACTGTAACACATATGGACTAGCCAAGCAGGGTTATACAACATATGGCAGTATCTGGGGTGGTTCCAGTCTCAGGTATAGGAGAGGACACCAGCAGGGATGACAGAGCAGTGTCTTTTAGAGGGAAAACACGGGCTCTTCAGCAGAGGAGCTGATCATGGAGAAATGTACATATAGGGTCACCCCAGGGACCGCTGACATATGGACACCCAGCCTAGCACAAGTTCCCCAATGCATAAGAGTATAGGCCTGGCGTTCAGATGCTCCGCAACGCCTGACACAGTTGCTTCACCACAGACCGCTCCACCGGGGTATCTCCATGTATCCCTTAGCCTCTCTGCCGTCAAGGTTAGTGAGGGAAGAAAAGGCATCAGAATAGTTTCGGGCAAAAAAAGGTGCCATCCATGCTCTGGTACCCTATTCATGCACTTCCAGAAAGAATGGCAGTGGGGTGAGGCACTGAGAACCAGCACGGGTCGCCCCGAGATACCAACTGTCAAGCCGCGAAGGTTTGGGCCACTGTGGAGGGTTCCACTCGAGCCCGACACTTGCGCCGGCCTGGTAAAGCATAGCCGTGCTTCTGGTCTGACTCAGACAATGCTGGCACACCCGCAGCGACCGAACATTTGATCATCCGGTGAAGCTCCAAAAGAAGAAAAGACTTGGCCCACCGCGGAAGGTGGGAGCGTTTTCTTGGAGGTGGTATGGTTTTCGTCATTACAGAGGAGTGAGGGACATGAGGAGTTTGACTCAGATGGTTACCTCTCAATGTGATCCTCAGGTCACCAAGGCTATTTGGATCCTCAGGTTACCAAGACTATTAACCGAAGTAGGCGGCTTCTGCTGGGCAGAAGTAGTACTAGAATCAGGGAACAAGCAAAGGGGCTCCACGTCTTTTGATGTATCGGGGTTTCGACCCTATTGATGGTCACGTTCCTGGTCCCAAAACATACACTCTGGATGACATCTTCAAAAAGATGCAGACACACCATGTTAGCCCTTTTAAAGTGCTTTGAGGTGCTGAACAGGGAGATTGCCGCGACACTCGGCTTTCAACACTCTGACCTGAAGAGACCACAATCCCCGCTGTTTGCGTCGTCACACCAACACCGTACACAGAGGCTTCCATCTCAGAGACTTGAAGTACCAGCAAATCCTGCAGGAGACAGAGACAGCTTCCACTGTCTGGCTCCAAAGCGAAGGAGCAAGGATGCTATGCACCTGCCACTCATTATATGCTCACAGCGATGGACAGACGCTGGTGCAATTATATCGCAATGTGCATTGGCTTGTTTAGTTATGCTCAAGGTAGATAAGCTCGACGGACGTTCCCCATTCATCAGAATCACTTTTTACGTCCGTCATAGTAAGCTGACAAAGGGGAAATCTGGATCAAGCATAGAATTTGGATAATCTTCGAGATAACCTATTGCTTAGTGTCAACCAAACAATCTTAATGATAGGGTTAATAGTATAATAATAATAATAATACTATACATTAGGGGTGTAACGGTACACTGTCTTGGTATGAACGTTTTACGTTCAAAGGCTTTGCGGTATTGGCTGTCGATACACAACAGACGATTGCTTGGACCATTTTTTCTGCCGGAAAAATTCGATCTGGCGCGGCCAGACGCAACGTGCGCAACATCAAATGGCAAGCGTAATGAAAGCAGAACAAACTGCGCTGGGCATTATATGTTTTCACGTAATTGGTTATTAGTTCGGACTAGCAACATCTGTGCAGCGTGACCGATCTCGATCAAGCAACACTGTTACCACACAGCGCTAAGAGATCCGGTGAAGACAACATTTGATTTCGCCACTGAGGTAATAACATCGCTGCGAGATCTAGTGAGACGTTATCAACCGGAGATCTCTATTAGATCAAACTGCGCTGTCGTGGAAACCAGGGAGAAACATAGCGCCGTGAATGAACTAGTAATACTTTAGGTCCACAGACCAGCAACATTCACCATTGATTTAATATAGTAACACTAACTGTAACCAGTTTGACTGGAATAGTGAAATGTTTTCAAGTACTTTACACATCTTTTCCAGCACTTCAAAATTCAAATATTATATAAATAAAATATATATTTAAATGTTATTTTTAATGTGAAGACCAAAACATTATTTGTTCATCCTTCAAAGATGACCCACATTTATAAACCTGAAAGTTTCGAGATCTAGGAAAACTCACACTTATTTAAAAATATTTTCTTTAAACAAATAAGAAATTTCTCTGGCATTTCTTTCTATATTGCTGAATCAAAAACGTACCGAACCGTGACTTTAAAACCGAGGTACAATACAATACAATATTTATTTATAAAGCACATTTAAAGAACAGCCAGGGCTGACCAAAGTGCTGTACAGGTAGAAAAATAAATAATAATAATAATAATAATAATAATAATAATAATAACAATAAGTAAAAAATAATACACAAGACAGAAAAATAATCAATTTACAATCAGGGAGAATTGAAAGCGAGAGAAAATAAATAAGTCTTTAAAGAAGATTTAAAATGAGAAACTGAGGGAGCTAGTCTGATGTAGACAGGCAAACTGTTCCAGAGTTTTGGACCAGCAGACGCAAAAGCACGGTCGCCTCGCTTTTTGAGTCTGGATCTAGGCTCGACAAGAAGGCAGTGGTCACTGGATCTCAGGGTGCGAGTAGGAGTGTACGGACAAAGCAGATCGGTCAAGTACTGAGGGGCCAAATTGTTAAGAGCTTTATAAACAAAAAGTAAAATTTTAAAATCAATTCTAAATTTGACAGGTAGCCAGTGAAGTTTGAATAAAATAGGGTGATCGATTCATATTTGCGTGTGCCAGTGAGGAGTCTAGCTGCAGCGTTTTGCACAAGCTGTAAGCGTGAGAGAGAAGACTGAGATAGACCAAAATACAGAGAATTACAGTAGTCTAGTCGTGATGTTATAAATGCATGAATCACTGTTTGAAGATTACACTGAGTTAGAAAGGGTTTCACTTTAGAAATTTGGCGGAGGTGAAAAAAGCATGACTTTACGACGGCACTGATCTGTTTATCGAATTTTAGGTTGTGGTCAAACAGAAAGCCCAGATTTCTTGCACAGTGGGTTTCATACTGTGCGAGAGTACCGCGATCGACATCAAACGCACAGTTGTCCCTGGGGCCGAAGATAATTATTTCTGTTTTATTTTCGTTTAAATTTAAAAAGTTGCTAGAGAGCCAGAGCTTAAGCTCACTTAAGCAGGCAAGCAAGGGTTGTAGACCATGTTTAGCGTTATTGTTTAGAGGGAAGTAAATCTGAGTATTCGTCGGCGTACAAATGAAAGGATACCCCGTGTTTGTTAAAAATAGTAGCCAGAGGTAGCAAATATAAAATAAACAATACCGGCCCAAGGATTGATCCCTGTGGGACTCCGCAGGTCAGAGGTATAGTAGAGGAAGATTGATGCCCAATACGGACACTAAAACACCTGTTGGTCAGATAGGATTGGAACCACTGCAAGACTATACCTCGAAAGCCCACAGATATCTCCAGACGTCGCAGCAAGACCTCGTGATCGACTAAGTCAAATGCAGCACTCAAATCTAATAAAACTAGAGCCAGAGATTTCCCAGAATCAGTTGCAGTGAAAATATCACTTGAGACTCTTAAGAGAGCAGATTCGGTACTATGTAAAGCTTTAAAACCAGATTGAAAAATTTCATGGAGAGAATTAACGGATAAGTATGATTGTAGTTGCATCAGTACAACTCTCTCAATGATTTTCGAAATAAAAGGTAGGTTAGAGATAGGACGAAAGTTACAGAGATCAGAAGGATCGAGATTAGTTTTTTTAAGATATGGCGTCACCACGGCAACTTTCAGACTGCTAGGAAAAGAACCAGTTGACAGGCATTTGTTAATTAAAAGTAAGAGGCCAGGACCAACTGTGATCATGATTTGTCTTAGGAAAGAAGGTGGAATAATATCCTGTGGACAGATAGTAGGTTTTAAATGACCAACAATTTCATTACAAGTGTCCAGATCAATCGGCTCAAACTCAGACCAGGTGGAAAGACATAATGGATCAACATGTGCATATCCAGAGTTAGACAATTGAGATCTTAAGGTAGTGACCTTATCAACAAAGTACTTCCCAAAGTTATCACAGAGAACAGTAGAGGGTTCTAAGGTGGGATGCACAGGAGGGTTTAACACTGAATTAATAGTAGCAAAAAGAACTTGTGGTTTATGACAGTTTTTAGATATGAGTTCAGAAAAATGTTTACATTTTGCAGACTTTGCAGCCTTCTGAAACGCCTTGTATGCGTTTTTCATGATTTCATATGAAACCTGCAGATGGTCCTTTTTCCACTGGCGCTCGGCCTGTCTACTTGCTCTTCTAAGGGTACGTGTGGTGTCAGTGTGCCAAGGCACTGGTGCAGGCTTATGCCTTTTATACTTCAATGGTGCAATAGAATTCATGATAACTGAACAGGTGGAGTTAAAAAGATTGAGATGTGCATCAGCATCCAGGTTATGTAGAGTAGAGTTAGATTCCAAGGAATTTCGCACATCATGATAGGCTGTAGCAAAGTCTTCAATAGAGCGTCGATTAAGACAGCGAGTATCGTACCAAACCGTGATTGTGTACCGTTACACTCCTACTATACATATATTTACAGTTTAGTGTTGAAGTTATAGAATTTGCCGAGCAGAGGTTGGGCTAAATTGGAATCCAAAAGTGTACAATAAGAATATAGACTATATAATGAAGGTATCTCTAGAGAGTTTAATGCAGTATAAACGAATTGTGGACATTTTGCATTGTAAATTGAAGCATTGTCACTAGTGGCCTCAGAATTTTGGAAACTTCCATCTGACTTGAACCTACCATAACTCCCATAAAATGTTTCGGAGCTGAAAGGCATCGAGCACCATTGAACTTGAAGAATTGTTGTTTATTCCCAAGTCTCATGCAGTTATATTCTAATTCTTTTAATCTATGTGACATCTCAACAGAGCAATTAACATTCAGGTGTTGTGACATGTTGCTGCAGTTCATCAGAGGACAGACAGTTGAAATTCGCAGCACGTAAGTTAAAGAAAAAAAAATGCAGCAAGCGCCTTTGTAATGAGGTCTTGTCCCCTCCTCGAACCCTGGACTGAATTTAACAATTTCATTCATATCTCACGCTTGATTAAGCTCCATCTACTTCAAGTTTAGGCCAGTTTTGAATGTTAACTGTCCTGTGACACAATTATGAAACAGTTTATTAGAGTTAAAACTGAATCTTTTCCAAGGTCATGCAATGATTTTGTTTTAAAGGTTGCAGACAGACACATTTGCTATTGATTTAGATTCTCTATTTTCTGTAAAATACATGCAAGTCAAATGCGTTTTATCTTCTGGTGAAAAAAGGTGGAGGAAAACAGAAGGTGAGCCTTTTGTGTATTTTCAAAAGCAAGTTTATAATCACAAATTCGTTTGTTACATGTGAGACCAATATGGCTTTGACAAAGCACTTAAGTGGATTAGCCTCTGGGCAATGGCACAATGAGAAACATCCATGTTTTATTCAGGTCACTGTTCATCTTAATAAGTCATTCAAAGTCATATGTTGTGATGTTCATTGCAATGGATCTTCAAATGGAACTATAAAACCATCTACATTCTTGCAAGGGTGGTGGATCAAAAAGTCTTCACTGTTCCAGTGATAATACTACTAATAATAATATTTAACTAAATTTAGTCATACATGCAGGGAAATGGTTGCAAATTAGTTGTAGTCTATTTGTGCAACTTTCTTAAGGCAGACAGACAAAAACAAAGTAGGTGTAGAAAAAGGTTGTTTCTCTTTTCACATGCAAAAATTGAAATAAATAAATAGTATTAAAGATAGAGTAAGATCAGTAACAGAAAAAAAAACAATATAATTGTTATGGTCAGAAAGAGGGTCAAATAAAACTAAATTTAACTAAATATTTGGTGCAAAAACCTTGAGTGGCATTATAAATTGATCTAAAAACACAAATTAAATGCCCAAAAATATGATATGATCCTTTTAATTAGGTTCCTACACTCTCTTGAAATTGATTAACTAATAATCAAGTTGTAAGTTGCTTTGGATAAAAGCGTCTGCTAAATGAATAAATGTAAATATATATAACCTGCCGGAAAACCTGTACACGTCACGGACTGCAGTACCCAGTCAAAATGTGTGGTGTGTAGCACACATGCTTGTCTCACAAGGAGCAACTCCGTGATGCAGTGTCTCATTCCCATTCTCAGGGAACCATGGTTACAGTTGTAAACTGAGATGTTTCATTTATGTATGACTGATAAATATGCATCATGTTAAGTTTATACGTTTTAAGAATTATTCTTACGTTTATGAGTAGCTTTTCTTCCAAATAAATGACTGTCCCCAAGCTTTAAGAGTTGAAAGGTTGTACACATTTCAGTAGGTTCAGCTGCCATTTAAAGCTAACAACAAATAATTTACATGCTTTTACCCTCGTCAACTGCTGTCATGTCAGCAAATTCTGCTGTGGCCACAAGTTAGGGAACAGATATATTCATTTCCATATTTAAAATGGCAATGGGGAAATTTTTCTTTCTTGCCTCAGGGACAGCAAACACCTGTCAAATGTTTCTGTTCTCTCCTGCATATCAAGGAGACATTGCTTGAAAAGAGTTTATAAAGCTGGGACAGAGAGATCTTCAAAGGCGTATGTAAAATGAGGAGTCCTTGCAGATATTTCACACAACTTTTCGAATGTTTTAATGCAGGCAGATAAAGAAATGAATGAGATGAATTATTCATCTCATGTTGAGGGTGGTACACATTCATCTCAGCCAAGATAAAGATAAACTAGTTTTAAATGATGTCTGACATGGAGGTCTGATAGTCAGTCAGCAGACAACAGCCTTCCAGACGCATTCAGTTCAACTCCAGTTTATTTTCATCATTTAGTCTTTATGACCCTCTTACAAGTGATTAATATGTCTAAAAGAATGCATAATTTAAGCAAGCAAGTTTGTTAGTTAGTTGTCCCTCCATTCATTCATTCATTCATTCATTCATTCATTCATTCATTCATTCATTCATTCATTCATTCATTCATTCATTCATTCATTCATTCATTCATTCATTCATTCATTCATTCATTCATTCAGGCTAGCAATTACCATTTTATTGAACTGATAAATACACTGAGGGTGATTAAGTCTTGCAAACAGACCTGATTCACTGAAAAGATCTGACTCAAAATTCTCACACTTAAAAAAAGTTGTTTTTCCCTTTGTATCGGTCTTGTTTTCCAGTATAAGTATCTAAAAAAATCAAATCAATCAAGATACAATTATTTAAACTGCAAACTTATGAGAAAGTGTTTTATGGAGAAACAAAAGTTTCAAAAAGTTTCATCTTTAAAAAATGTGGGGTCTGAAAAATAAACGTTATATATATATATATATATATATTTACTCCATTGAAAGATATGTTTTCATGTTATAAGCAAAAACTCATTTAGCAGACGTTCAAGATTTTCAGTATTTTACTACTTATATTACACAAAACTTGACTTGAAATAGTGCAAAAGTTGTATGGAGTACTATTTTGGCATCTGTTTTTAAAGCTGGTTCCAATTCACAGAAATTGTACAGTTTTTTTTTTTTTTTTTTTTTTTTTGGCATATGGGTTTGAAACAACATGGATGAATAGACATAAATCATGATTATTCTTGTTTTCGGGTTGATTTTTTTTATATATATATATATATTTTTAAAAATGATTTGACAAGTAAGCACTTATTGAAAACTTTACATATTTACATCTGGTAAATTAATATATGTCAATATATTCTAGATTGTTGTGTAGTAGGGCAGAGATAATTCATTTTGGAAATAAAAGCAGTAACTGAACTAAAACCCCATTTTGATGCAGTTCAAAAAGTCATGAAGTCAAACAGAAATTTAAATCATTGTTTCCTCTGAATACCTCTTTTATCTGTGTGATATCTATATCTTAGTATGTCAGGCTTTGAAGATACACGTTTGCCTTCTCTTGTGTGTCAGACAGTGAACATGAAGAGATGAGATGACTCGTGAGTGATGAAAAGAGGAAATGGACCGTATGACACTGTCATTCAGTTTGATATGTAATTCTTCAAGTGTCATACATGAGATGCTGTATTTAGACTGCAGATTTCTGACGGCTGTCTTGTTGTGGTGATATCTGCATGTCAGGATGATGTCTCACAGAAGCTAGATTTTATTTATTTATTTTTCATATATTGAAAGAGTCGCTATAAGAGGCCTGTAGTTTCTTATTCACAGATCTTTCATCACTTCCAAACAAAAAATTAGAGTAGGACCTCTAAGCCTTGACCAAGGTTAACCAACTGCACTTGGTCATTGACATTTATGAATATAGTAGATGCATTTATCCCATGCTCTACTGTTTAGCAGGCATGAAGACCAAAATGGACAATTCCTATGGGAATAACGCAGTATTTATTGTAAATGATCATGCACTTAAAGGTATGTTTTCTCGTAATCTTTAAATCAAAATAACTTCTCTTCTCTGATAAAGTGTTTATTGGCTTGAGGGCAGGACAACTTGTCAATCAAATAAGATCCACCAATAGCAAACAACCTTCAACCAACCATCCAATCAATTCCCTGTGGACAAAAATCAAGCCCTGCCGTACATTTTTTTCTTGTTTGAGAAACAGTTTCACAGCAGATTCAAAACACTATTGCTCTGTTTAATGCTGACTTTAAAGACCCTATGAATTCAAAATAATTGTTTTATGGCTTGTAGCGCATGTCTAATAAATGTGGTGTCAAATGCAATATTAGCAAAGTATATATATATATATATATATACACTCACCAGGCCACTTTATTAGGTACCCCATGCTAGTAACGGGTTGGACCCACTTTGCCTTCAGAACTGCCTCAATTCTTCGTGGCATAGATTCAACAAGGTGCTGGAAGCATTCCTCTGGGAGTTTGGTCCATATTGACATGATGGCATCACACAGTTGCCGCAGATTTGTCGGCTGCACATCCATGATACGAATCTCCCGTTCCACCACATCCCAAAGATGCTCTATTGGATTGAGATCTGGTGACTGTGGAGGCCATTTGAGTACAGCGAACTCATTGTCATGTTCAAGAAACCAGTCTGAGATGATTCCAGCTTTATGACATGGTGCATTATCCTGCTGAATGTAGCCATCAGAAGTTGGGTACATTGTGGTCATAAAGGGATGGACATGGTCAGCAACAATACTCAGGTAGGCTGTGGCGTTGCAACGATGCTGAATTGGTACCAAGGGGCCCAAAGAGTGCCAAGAAAATATTCCCCACACCATGACACCACCACCACCAGCCTGAACCGTTGATACAAGGCAGGATGGATCCATGCTTTCATGTTGTAGACGCCAAATTCTGACCCTACCATCCGAATGTCGCAGCAGAAATTGAGACTCATCAGACCAGGCAACGTTTTTCCAATCTTCTATTGTCCAATTTCGATGAGCTTGTGCAAATTGTAGCCTCAGTTTCCTGTTCTTAGCTGAAAGGAGTGGCACCCGGTGTGGTCTTCTGCTGCTGTAGCCCATCTGCCTCAAAGTTCGACGTACTGTGCGTTCAGAGATGCTCTTCTGCCCACCTTGGTTGTAACGGGTGGTTATTTGAGTCACTGTTGCCCTTCTATCAGCTCGAACCAGTCTGGCCATTCTCCTCTGACCTCTGGCATCAACAAGGCATTTCCGCCACAGAACTGCCGCTCACTGGATGTTTTTTCTTTTCGGACCATTCTCTGTAAACCCTAGAGATGGTTGTGCGTGAAAATCCCAGTAGATTAGCAGTTTCTGAAATACTCAGACCAGCCCTTCTGGCACCAACAATCATGCCACGTTCAAAGTCACTCAAATCACCTTTCTTCCCCATACTGATGCTCGGTTTGAACTGCAGGAGATTGTCTTGACCATGTCTACATGCCTAAATGCACTGAGTTGCCGCCATGTGATTGGCTGCTTAGAAATTAAGTGTTAACGAGCAGTTGGACAGGTGTACCTAATAAAGTGGCCGGTGAGTGTATATATATTATTTTTTCCCATGGACATCCATGAATGTATTCACTCAATGGGGCCTATTATACTGTAGATCTGGCGTAATGCAGAGCCAGGTGCGAAGGCAGTGTTTTTTGTTAGTTTCAGCCCGACGCAGTCATCATTTTCACATCCTGTGCCATGTTCTTTAAATAGCAAATGCATTTGCGGCCATTTGTGCGTACATGGGCCGCTGGGTCTGAAAACAAAGTGTGTTCAGGCGTTGTTATTTTGAGGCAACACAATATTTTGTTATTTAAAGAGTGTGTACTAATATGCTCCTATAGGTGGGTCCACAACCCATTATGTTTTATTTTTTATTTTATGAAAACTTCCTTAAATTCACCTTAAATCTGATTGGTAGATAGGAATGTTGTTCCAGGAAAAACAATGGTGTTGATCCAGGAACATTTTGCACTTGGTGAAATCAGATTCTGTGGCAACACACACAGTTGTGCTGTACATTTAAAGAGCCCCTATCATAGCATTTGAAATGTTCCTATTTTTGTTTTAGGAGTTCCCAAAAACAGTTTAACATGCATGCAGGGTTTCTGCAGGTTTCAGTAAGTCAAATTTAAGACCTGTTTAAGACATTTTAAGACCATAAACATTGAAATTTAAGACCTACACGATGCATTACC
>JAQIUQ010005315.1:0-152436 GCA_030378365.1 Hybognathus amarus
ATCATCATCATCATCAGTGTCATCATCAAGAGTGAAATTACCAAGTTCGTTCACAGTCCAAACGTTCCCGGCTCTAATAATCATTCCTGACAGATCCTTGGATGCAGTTTGACTGTGTGGTGCACCTCTGAAATAAGAGAAATAAACCCCACTGCAGTTTCATGTTTACAAATCAATTTTGTGTTACAGGCAAATGGAATGAATGGCACACTTCAGGAGCTCAATGAGGAACTCAATGGCCCTGTTTACTCCTGGTATTAAGATGAGTTTTGGTCAATCGGATCACAAGTAGACGAGGAGACATTACCATATATATCAGTGTTTTAATGTCTCTTTTGTCCACTTTCAGAGCCACTTTCTGTCCTGATGTCTTCCACGGGTCTATGGGGCGAGTCGATATATGGGATGTGAGAGTGTGTTAGGAGTGGACCTCTGTTGTTTAGTGACGTAGACATGTAAACACAGAATTGCGGGTTGATGAGAAGTTTAAATACCGTTCTGGCTTTGAGCTCTTTCCCATGGAGTTTTCAGGCGTTAGGTCAGTAGATGGAGAGCAGACGGGTCTTTTGTAAGATGTTTGGACACACAGGACCACATGAGCGTTTACACTACAACTTCACTCCGATCTGATGCGGTTTCAACCACCTCTGGAAGTGGGGGAAGTGGACAGAGCTCAAAACATTTCAGACCCCGAATTTACATTTGTATTTCAGTGTCAATTCCACATGTGATCCTGAATTCAAGGCTAGACAGCGCATTCTCGAATACCAGCTGTAAACAGTTCAGGGGAAACCATATTCAGGTGGGATCACACTAAACGAACTTTCAATTAATTTTGTGGACAAAAAGTTAATTGTATATTGTCAGTAGTGTATCGCGATTTATGAAACACAGCTCATGCAGAAGTGAATTCTGGGAAATCTGCGTGGGTGTTAGCATTATGTTCAGTTGCTTCTGTTTTCATGGACTATCTGTTGCTTATATTTGTCACATGCCTTGATCTGATTCATATGGAAGCTTGTTCTTTTTATCTCACAATTAGAGAAATAAAGTCAGAATTGTGAGAAATAAAGTCTTAATTTTCAGAGATATAAAAACTTAATTGTGTTATAGAGTCTTAATTATGAGATATAAAGTCGCAATTTTAGAGAAAAAGACAGAATGTAGACTTTTATACTCACAATTCTGACTTTTTTCTAGCAATTGCGAGTTTTACATACTTGCAATTTGAATTTATATCACATATATGTCGAAATTCTGACATCTTTTCTAGAATTGAGATAGAAAGTTACACAATTGCGAGATTGGCCAATTCTAAGGGGAAAAAAAGCTTCATTTTTCCCCTCAGAATGATTTTAAATGCTCACAATGTCTTGACTTTATATCATGCGATTTGAAACATTATATCTAGCAATTCTGACTTATATCTCGCAATTCTGACTTTATATCACGCAGTTCTGACTATATATCCGCCACTCTGACTTTATATCTCGCAAATTCTGACTTTATATCTCGCAATTACTGACTTTATATCTCGCAATATCTGACTTTATATCTCGCAATTCTGACTTTATATCACGCAATTCTGACTTTATATCTCGCAATTCTGACTTTATATCTAGCAATTCTTGACTTTATATCTCGCAATTCTGACTTTATATCTCACAATTCTGACTTTATATCTACGCAATTCTGACTTTATATCTTGACAATTCTGACTTTATATCACGCAATTCTGACTTTATATCTCGCAATTCTGACTTTATATCTCGCAATTCTGACTTTATATCTCGCAATTCTGACTTTATATCTCACAATTCTGACTTTATATCTCGCAATTCTGACTTTATATCACGCAATTATGACTTTATATCTACGCAATTCTGACTTTATATCTCGACAATTCTGACTTTATATCTCGCAATTCTGACTTTATATCTGAGCAATTCTGACTTTATATCTCAGCAATTCTGACTTTATATCTTAGCAATTCTGACTTTATATCTCGCAATTCTGACTTTATATATCGCAATTCTGACTTTATATCTGACAATTCTGACTTTATATCTGACAATTCTGACTTTATATCTTAGCAATTCTGACTTTATATCTCGACAATTCTAACTTTATATCTACGCAATTCTGACTTTATATCTCACAATTCTGACTTTATATCTCAGCAATTCTGACTTTATATCAATTGACTTATATCGCAATTCTGACTTTATATCTCGACAATTCTGACTTTATATCTCGCAATTCTGACTTTATATCTCGCAATTCTGACTTTATATCTCAGCAATTCTGACTTTATATCTCGCAATTCTGACTTTATATCTCGCAATTCTGACTTTATATCTCGACAATTCTGACTTTATATCTCGCAATTCTGACTTTATATCTCGCAATTCTGACTTTATATCTCGCAATTCTGACTTTATATCTCGCAATTCTGACTTATATGACATCTACTTATCTCGCAATTCTGACTTTATATCTTCGCAGATTACTGACTTTATATCTCACAATTCTGACTTTATATCTCGCAATTCTGACTTTATATCTGGCAATTACTGACTTTATATTGTAGCAATTCTGACTTTATATCTCGCAATTCTGACTTATATCTCACAATTATGACTTTATATGTTCACAATTCTGACTTTATATCTCGCAATTCTGACTTTATATCTCGCAATTCTAACTTTATATCTCGCAATTATGACTTGTATATATCACAATTATGACTTATATCTTGACAATTCTGACTTTATATCTACGATTCTGACTTTATGTGGCAGTCTGACTTTATATCTCGCAATTCTGACTTTATATCTCGCAATTCTGACTTTATATCTCGCAATATCTGACTTTATATCTTCGCAATTCTGACTTTATATCTTAGCAATTCTGACTTTATATCTCGCAATTCTGACTTTATATCTCGCAATTCTGACTTTATATCTCGCAATTCTGACTTTATATCTCGCAATTCTGACTTTATATCTCGCAATTCTGACTTTATATCTTACGATTCTGACTTTATATCTCGCGATTCTGACTTTATAACACGCAATTCTTGACTTTATATTATCGCAATTCTGCGAGTGGTGCGAGTGGTGCTTTATAATTCCTTTATGATGCCCCCTCCAAAAATAAAACATTTTCATTTAGGATTTTCATTTTAGGGGTTATGATTTATAAAAAAAAATATATAACATATAAAAATATATAAAGTTACACTTTAGTAATGCTTACTATTAACTAGTTTCATTACCTGGTTGGTTTAATGGTTTTATGATCACTATAGTCCCGAATTTGAGACAGGCAGGTTAGGGGTTGAGGACTTTGCCCGGAAAATTTTGGATTTCTCTGAACTACAGATGTGCATTTTAAGATGGTGTGAAGGCTAAAATAAATAAAATAAATAATCGATAATAACAGCTTTAAAACCATGTCAGTGGGCAGCTGATTATTTTTCTCTCCTCATCAGCATCACACTATTTTTCCCTCTTGTTTTTATCTTGCCCTGTCTCTTCCCTCCTAAAGTTGGATTTTTTTAATTTACTAAAGGCTACAATTTGTATTTTATTCTCAATATGTACACACACTGTGCCTAACATGATAAAAAAGGCTTTGTTCATGTTTCTTGTCCCCTCACAATGACAGTTTATTAATGGTTTAGTAGCCTAGCCTAAAACTGTTACAGGCCATATGTTACATAGGCCTATTTTCAGTTAAAAATGGCAAAGTTCAGACAAAACTCTATCTAGTTTGCCTAATTAATTTGTCATTCGTTTTAACATTTATGACCAAAAAAAAACTGTCAAATATATACTTACATCTTATCTCGCACTTGACCGTGCACTGAAGCGTCAAGTTGCACTGCTAAAGTTCGCGCTCAGCATTCTGTGAACATAAAGCCCGCCTACTCGATTCTGATTGGTCATCTCAAATATTTCTCGACATTGACGAGCAGATGACAGACCAATGAGCTCTGAACACACAAACACACACCCTGTCAGCTGTTTCTGACGTGCTCTCTGCTGTGCGCTGCGGATTGAAGATGAAGAACGCGCTGAATCTGATTATAAGCAAGAAGTTTGAAGATCGGATTTTCAGTTCAGGATATTTTTGGTGCCCCTCAGCACTTAATACCCTACGCACAGCGCGTGATGCGCGTGGTGGGAGCAGCAGGCACTGGTTAAGATATTCAATTGGATTTGTCCAGACAACCATCAACAGATGTGCTTTACTGTCTACTGATGTTTTAACTAAAAGCGCCTTGAGCACATTAAACGGCTCTTAATCTGGTTTGTGTTTGCCTGACAGTGGTACAGAGAGGTCAAAAGGTCATTGAGAAAACGTTAATTGGCCTGTGAGTGCTGATGGAATAAATGTCTCTCAGAGGAAACGGGAGTATGAACATGTCACGAGGAGTTATGAGGCGCACCTGGATATAATTAATGCCAAACGATGACAATCAAAACAAAACCCTCCAAATCACATCAGCAAGTTACTTTACTAGACAGTTTTATAGAGGGGAAATCATCTTGTCGAGAGAAATACAACATTAGTGCGACTGAATATCATACAGGAGGTGTTTGAAAGGATATGTAATGAATGTGATGTATTCTGAATAAAACAGAAGCTAATTTGATCATGAGAGAGCATTGGTGGCACTTGTTCTACAATCTTGAGCTTACAATGACTTTGGGAAGCGCAGTACAGGATGTTTCACGTTAACTGACAAAAGGCCACAGTAGCCTAAAACAATAGCTTACTGTACAGTTACTCATTCCTTTATTTAGTTTTGCAAGCACTGGCTAACATTAATCAATTTTAAGTAAGGTCTAGTTAGTAAATGGGGTCAATTTTGAGTTTAATAAACCAAATGAATCAAACTTTTACCCATGGCCTGAAAGTAACCTGAAGCTTCCCACGAGAAGCTTTACTAATCACAACCTCCTTATCTACAGCCAAACCTCTGAGGAATTCAGACAACGCTGCCTTTGACGTTCCTCTACCTGAGATTGAATTCACTGAAGCTGTAAGATATTAAAACATGGAGTATAAAACAAGGCTGATGAATGAGTTTAGTTCTGTTGGTTTGGCACAGATTAAGCAGAGATATGGAGAGGACGGCATCCCCTCTCTCTCTCTCAGACCAGCACAGCTAAATGACTTCCCTGTGACTCTATAACTACACATGTCAATCAGAAGGAATATTTTTGGACCAGTGCATTTCAAGTGCACAATCCATCTGTTTCAGAACGCATCCGGCCTACGCAGTCCACAATAGAAAATGGTAAATATTTGATGGCGAGTCAATGACATGTTTATAGTTCAACATGAACATCCTGGTGGCTTTTCTGCAGCAGAGTTTCAGCTCAGAGGGACTGATTGTTGGATATAACCTCTGTGTGTTGGATAAATGAGAAATGGCTCATATTAGTGTTTTTCCATCTGAAAACCTGTGCACGTTTGATCCCAATGTCAACTGGATGATTCCATGCACAAAAGCTGAGAAAAAACACAACAGCCACGATATAAACTTTAATGAGGTGATTTTCGTTCTGCAGATTTTGAGCACGGTTCAGCCAATGAAATTCTGATAAATCACATCCAATAGCAGGCAGGAAGGAAACTCACAGCCCCAAAAGATGTTTGTCAGGAACACTTTTTCTTACATGTCAACAACCGTGTTCTTCCAATCACTGAAGAAAAGCCAGTCACTGACCCTAACTTTTGACCTTTCACCCTTAGCTCTCTAATAAACATATTCCTCACTTATATCCTGTATAAGTGTTTCTGACTTTATGTGTTGTAAATTGTGTTTTATGTTTTTATGTATGAGTAAAGGCCCGTCACACCAAGCACTATAACTATAAAGATAACTATAAAGATATAATTCTAAAAATCGTTCTCCATATTAAAGAATAACAGAGTTCACTCCACACATAACGATAAAGATATGAGGAACGAATATCGTTGGTATCACTTTCAGAACGATTTTTTCCAGTTGTCCAACGATAAAACACTGACAACCAATCAGAATCGTGCATTTAAAATGGCAGATGACATTCCAGAGACGTTAATCGTCGAGGTACAAAAAAAATCCTCCACTGTTTGACAAGTCAAACCCACTTTTCAATGATTCGTTAAAAAAGATGGATATATGGAAAGCATCCTGAGATTATGCAGTTTAGCATAGTGTTACAAAATTAGCTCAGGTAGGCTATCCAGCGCTAGTTGACAACATTGCTGAAGTAGGTGATGTTTTTATCCCATCATTGAATTCGTCAGCTAAATCCAGATATTACACTAGACATGCTTCACTGTTTAGATGCGCTTCTCTCGTCTTTTAAGGATATCGATCGTGTACCCAAAATAAAAAGCGCCTGTTTTTCCTTTTTAAAATTATTTTGTAACGTAAAGCAGCAACAGGTCATTTGCGCGCACGGCGCTATTCTGAAACCGCAGCGCAGCGCGCAGTTATAAAAAGAACGTTATCGGTCGTTGGTGTGGACGCATATATAGTTATCTTTATCGTTATCTTTATAGTTATCGTGCTTCAGTGTGAACGGGCCTTTAGACCTGTTTACATTGTCCCTTAATGCTTTCCTGTCTAATAAATGAAATTAATGAAACTTCTCTTATAACTCTTCAAATTGAAAAAAAAAACATGAGAAGATTGTGAAAATGAAAATGTAAAATATAAAATACAAACTGATGTAAATAATGTTCATAAAAACAACAATAAATTATACTAAAAACACAGGGGATAATGCTAAGAAAACGATTAAAAAACAGAAAATAAAGGAACCGACAGAATTCAAAAAATTGGCCAATCGATAACAAGGAAATTGTCAAATATGAATCTGTCTATCACAACCTCCAGCACAAATGAGGGCTCAATTATTACTATTATAATTTTGTTTCATAATGCTGGGTTCAAACTGCACAATATTTGTGTCTTTTCTGATAGTCAATTTGTCAGATTATGAGATTTTGACTCCTATATAAATATTTTCATGATTTGTAATCACAACATTTTTCTTTTGTCAAATCAACTTAAATAATTTATGTAGTGCAGATAACATAATATTTTGAGTTTCTGGTGATTAAATCAATCTCCTTCATTGTATTAACTAAATTTTTCCATTTCAATGAACTTAAAATGTTAAGGCAACCAGGTTACTTACTTTTGTAAGTTAAAACAACGATATTTTTTACAGTGTATGTCAGACTACAGGTTGCTTCCTGACCATCGAGAAGGCTTAATATGATTCGTATATGATAGTATAATGCATTAAAGGGGACTTATTATGCAAAACTAACTTTTACATGAAGTTTGAATATAAATGTGTTTTGGCAGTGTGTGAAAATCCACCCACTCCTCTATTTTAATGCCCATAACTCATAAGCAGTGTCTCAGAATTCCTCTATATTATGCTGCTGTCACTTTAATACACAGATCTAATATACACAATGACAGTTTAAGCACAGTAAGATGTGAAAGAGAACTTAGAATTAGAATCACAATTCTAATTCTAAATAAACACGTTCACAATTAGAATCTGATCTAAAATAATTGACTGTCCACACTTGACCGTGATAGAGATGATCCTCAAAATCAAAACAGATGTTCTAGTTTTAGACAGAGTATCCAAGGAACAAGCTGTAAAGGCTCCGCCCTCTTCTGGAAAGGGGGCAGGGACTAGCAGCTCATTTGTATTTAAAGACACATGCAGGAAAACAGCATGTTTTTCCTTCCACTCATTATGAAGATAATGATGCAACTGCAAATGCCTGAAAAAGTATGAACTGGATATAAAACACATCTCGACACCACTCTGTTTACCAGTTATTGAGCATTATGAATGCTAATTCCCCGGCTCACATAGCTCATATAACACCTGTGATCAGCTGTCAGTGGATATTGAGTCACTGGTTTCAAAGATCCACAGCCGGCCTCCAGAAGAGTGCATTTATCGCCTTTGATGTTCACTGATATTTACGAGGAGGTGAAGATGCTTCAGCGAAAATAAGACTTTTCAGGACACCAGACCAAACAGATGATGGACAAACCAAGTGGCAACCTCCCCGTCTCTCTATTCAATCCAACACTGAGTGAGTTATCCTGCAGTTCCTCCACTGGCCACTAGAGGCACTGCAGAAGAGACTGAATCCATAAACCCCCATGTTAAAATGACCAACTTTACAGCAGAAATAAACATGTTTACTGCCTGGTGCAAAAAGTGGTTTTGGTCTATATCGCTAATTTTGCCCTTCATGAAAACTGTGAGAAGGTGAATTTTTTAATAACTCATCCGTTTAAATTATATTAAGCCTTAAAGTTGTGCATAATTAAGGGCGTGGCCACTTGAGTGACAGGTGGATTGCGCTGATGTCACTGTTAGACGTTTGTCTGCTGTTTGTTAGCGTCACCTCAGCTAATCCGCCTCACTGCACATTTTCTGCTATCCAAGATGGCGACGGCGGCTCCAGAAACAATAATGCTCTTCAGAAACACTACAGGTGACGTCACACACACTACGAACATATTTTTTTCAGTCTATGGCACAAACAATTCCAAACGCAGTGAGTACGGACCAACTCTGTGGACAGTTTTGCACTAGCAAGAGTAAATGAAGAACACCATGATTTCACAAGGTCCACCAGAGAGAATGAGACGCAGTTTTCCAAAACGTATTGAAAGCCACTTGATGGACATGTTCAGGATAGTCTCATTGGTCCTCAGTGTGCCTTTGTAGAAAGTATTTTCTCTCTGATGAACATCAAATGGTCAGACTCAAGAAACAGAAATGAACTTCAAATATCTGTGAACCGTGACCTGTCATGTAAGGACTCGTCTCTGTCTGCTTGAATCGGTCAGAGCGGACTTGGTGAGCAAACCTCTTCTTCTTTTGCATTTAAATGCTTTATTTTGTCAAGTTTCGTTTTTCAACTTATATAGTTTGAGTGAATAAGAATGTGAAGCATTTATCCTCTGCAAAACTACAGCATACAGAAGCTATGTTATTTTTAGTTTGTCACATTTGTTTATCTAATGCAGGAGTCACAAGTGTTTAGTCTTATACAAATAGCCTAGTAAAGGTATAGGTCATTGGTTCAATTAAAGGACTGTATTAAAGTCAATCATTGTATCCCTTAAAACTCATCTTTGATCACCCAAATGACATAAGTTTTTCTTTTCCTTAAAGTTATTTTTATTTATGCCTTAAAATATCATGAGTGTAACTCGACACCTTGCCTCATTTAGTATGCGTGGTTCTATGAATATGCAATTGAGCCCCGCCTCCACTCACTCACTCAGAGATCCACTGGTTGACGATCACACGTTGATCTGATTGGTTACAAGGTGGTTTGTGACGTCAGAAACACCAGTGATTTCAAAGCGTGTTTTTGAGACTGTCTTTGGTTCACTGCAGTTTTAAGGAGGAAATACTCAGCAATGCTGTCCACTTATCAACTTACACAGGTGTGTGTGTGTTAAAGCGGATTAAACACACCACACACACATAAACAACGGGCTCATTTGCATATTCATAGAACCGCGCATACTAAATGAGGCAAGGGTGTCGAGTTACATTTAAAATATTTTAAGGTGTGAAGAATTTTTTTCAATAAAAAAACTTTTAAATATGTAATTTTGGTGATTAGGAGTTTAAGGGATAAAATTATCGACTTTACCTATAGCCTTCCTAAACAGCCAAAGGGAAAATAAGAAGAGATACAAACAAAAACCTCATATCTGTGATATCTGACAGGCAGAAAATATCTCTGAACCGTTTCAATTCCTGACAGAAAAAAACAATATATACATTTGAAGGCATTTTTATTATAGGCCGATATCATGTTTCTTGGCATGCACCACCTAAACCCAGCTGATGCAACTCTGCTAAATGATGCAGAAACACTCGGCATCCTGCTAAACACAGCAAGTTCGGTCTGCTTTAAATGTGATCTGTCTTCAAATGGTTTGCTCACTTTGAAAGCGAGAGATTGAGATGCCGACACGCCGACTCTGAAAGATTTATGAGCGGCATTAAGCGACTCGCAGTGAGAGCGGTCACTTCTCATCCGCAGCGTTTCTCATTTACTCTCCCCAGATGTGAGGATGACACCAACGGAAAGCTCAATGGGCCTGGCTTTAACTCTCCAATGCACACACACACACACACACACACACACACACATTTGTGAGGGTGTTGGACTTGTGCAAGCGCAGTTTCTGCCAAAACACGGCCCACAGACACAGTCGGACGGCACCGAGGAATGAGAATCTGAGACTTTTGGAAGGTGTCTGATAGCACACTTACTTACACAGACTTACAGATACCCTCGGGAAACATGTACTTTACTGTATTTGAAATATATTCCCTTTTTAATAGTAGGCTACATTGCAAATATATTAACAAAAATGTACCATCTCTTAATATATTAAAAGTACAACTTTTAACACACTTTAAAATAATTGTACTTTAGTAGGCTATATTTTAGAAAATTTAAAAGTGTATTTATTTGCACTTATTAACTTAACTGTGTGCTGGAAATGATCATTGTGACAATGCATTGAAAGTATACATTCAAAATACACTATAGTATATTGTAGTATAGCTAGGTAATATTTGTTTATTGATAATTTGATGTTCAAAATGTGTAGTGTTTAGATTAAGCCAAATGCATTACTTTCAAATATAATACACTTATGTTATATTGCTTATGTTTCAAAGACCCTCGTAATTATAATGTACTTGTAACACAAATAAAGTACACTTTAATATCACTAATCAAGCATGTAATTAGTCATACACTTCAAGTATACTTCCAATTTATCACACAGAAGTACACTAAATAAAGTTATGCTTTACTACAATTTAATTACAACTAAAATATACTTAGTTAACTAATCATTATCACACTTGAAGTACGCTGATGATTAGTCTTGTTTTTCACCAGGGCATTGATATAATCCAGTGCACACCAGAGATTTAATGCTAAACTGGCGTGATGCGGTGAATGTGTGTGCAGATCTTTCCCATATGGATGCATGCGGATGCTGTGTGTGGCTGTCGACGGGGCGCTGGCTGTTAACCTGTCAGTGTGATATATGACCAGAGTAATACATGAGCAGTTAGCAGGGGTTAACCCCTCGGCAGAGACAGATGAGCGCACATTCTGCATCGCTGTTTGTAATTCAGAGCACGTAAAACAGTGTAAAACACAACTGAGGCAAATACACTAATCAAATAGCACCAGATTCTTCACAGTGACCTGGTCATGTCAAAGGGTCAGTTCACACAAAAATGAAAATGATGTGATTAATGAATCTCCCTCATGCCGTCCCAAGCCCATCAGATCTCCAGAACACAGTTTAAAGGAGAAGTTCACTTTTAAACAAACTTTTGCTGATAATTTACTCACCCCCATGTCATCCAAGATGTCCATGTCTTTCTTTCTTCAGTGGAAAAGAAATGAAGGTTTTTGATGAAAACATTCCAGGATTTTCTCCATTTAATGGACTTCAATGGGAACCAAACGGTTCAAGGTCCAAAAGACAGTTTCAGTGCAAACTGTTCAAAGGGCTTTAAACAATTCCAGACGATGAATAAGGGTCTTATCAGCGAAATGATCGCTCATTTAATAAATAAATAACAAAGTTTAAGTTTTATAAGCTCATGCTCTTGCTCTGTTCTGTGATGCGCGTTCGTGACTCTCCTGTTCGTCAAAATAAATGAATCTTTTTTCGAGTCATTTGGTTGATTCAACAAACGAAACGAACGAATTGCAAGGAGGTCTGACGCTCAGCCGCACCAGACACACGTCAGCAGCAGCGCCACTGAACGCGGATCCACAACAGAACCGGAACACAACACAATGCTGAATAAAGTCGCAGTTTGTGTTATTTTTGGAGCAAAATGTATTTTCGATGCTTCAAAACATTGTAATAACCCACTGATGTCACATGACTACTGTGATGATGTCTTTATTTCCTTTCTGGACAAGGACAGTATATCGTACACACATGTCCAATAGAGGGACAGAAAACTCTCGGACTAAATCTAGAATCCATGTCTTGAGTGTACGAAACACGTCACAATATTCCTCATTATAATAATTAATGTGCAGAATAAAGGGGCGGGCCTGGTTGAGTTAGTTAGTAGTGTGTTAAACTGGTGGTTATGGAAAGGGCGGGACATTCCCAAACACATTCGAAGGTCTCAACCAATCACAACTAGAGTTGCAAAGGGGCTGAATATTTCCGGTAAATTTCCAGAAACTTCCCAAAAATCGTGGAAAGATTCCAAAAAATCCTGGAAAGTTTCCAAAAATCCTGGAAAGTTTCTGAAAATCCTGGAAAGTTTCTGAAAATCCTGGAAAGTTTCTGGAAACTTTGTAACCCTAATCACAACACACTGCTCTAACCGACCAATCAGAGCACAGTGTGTTTTCAGAAGGAGGGGCTTCATAGAGACAGAAAGTAAACAGGGCTGTGTTTCCTGAAAGCATCATTAGCCAACTAAGTTCTGTCGTTATCTGCAGTTCAACGAGTCGCATTAATTCGATAAAACATCTAGCATTAATTCGATCTCAAATAGATTCAATAAAACAATTGGTTTTGGGAGACAGTTGTGAGTTGATTTCTTCAACGATCTATAGTAAGCGAGTTACGATACTGACAGTTACTATTATATAAAAATGAAACCAGTTTGTGGATATTTAAGGTCGTGTGTCCACCAAAGCGTTTTTCCGTATGTTTTCAATTGTTTTCAACAGGAGCGCCGCGTTTTTAAACGCCATGAGCGTAACGCGGCGCTGAGCATTTTTTCAGCGCTGAAGCGCTGGGACGTTTTTTACTGGTCGCCGAAGAGTTGAAAAATGTTCAAATTTGGATAAAACGCAGCGCTCATCACTGTCACTCTTTACCCAGCCATCCAATCACAGTGGAGGAGGGGCGGGGCTAATACCACACCGACCAACTGTCACAACATTCTTTCTGTACAACGACATCAACTGGCACAGCTAACCCAACAACATGGATGAAAAATATATTTTTAGTATGAAACAAATTATCTGCGAAATCAGTTACAAGTAAACTGTGCTGCGGATATTCTGTATCATAGCAACGAAACGTCTCAATGGAAATAAACGCTGCGCTGCCAAAGCGCTCTCAAGCGCCCAAAGCACGGCGTCTTCTGCAGAGCGTCTGGTGTTTTCAGCGGCCTAAAAATGCTTCGAGTGGACACACGGCCTAAGGTTCATCAGTAACCAATACTGTGTATGCGGACCCATCATTGGCCAAAGGTTGCTCTGTCTTTCATAGCTCAGTTATGTGTCGTTTAACTTCACATATGGAGATCTTTTGCAGGTAAACGTAGAGGAGTCACCTGTGAGATTACAGCAGCTCTGAGCTGGCCAGTGAAGGCTGTCAGTGGAGCTGTTGATGTGTAATTTGCAGGATATTCCTGAGTAAAGTAATGGCGCGTCCATTAGTGACAGGTAATGAGTGTGTACTGTGTGTCGAGGGCGCAGTACTGCAGTAATGAGTGTGTGCTGGTTCTCTCGGGAAGCCTGTGAGGACAGATAATGCTGCACTCAGGAGCTGAGAGAGGTCTGCTGGCTCACGCTGGACTGTTCTTCACTGTGGATATATCAGGATATATCAGGCCTTCAAAGGTAGTCATGAGCAGAAGAGTTTCCCTTTCGCTCCGAGGACGGAAACATGCAGCCTTTGATAGGCAAATGATTTCTCCCTTATCCAGTAAATTTCCTGTTTTCCTGCTTTTCACTTCACAATTTCCTTTAGTGAGAGAAAACAGTGAAATCTCAATATTTTCCTATTATTCTCTCTGATCTATCTATCTATCTGTCTGTCTGTCTGTCTGTCTGTCTGTCTGTCTGTCTGTCTGTCTGTCTGTCTATCTGTCTATCTGTCTGTCTGTCTGTCTGTCTGTCTGTCTGTCTGTCTGTCTGTCTGTCTGTCTGTCTGTCTGTCTGTCTGTCTGTCTGTCTGTCTGTCTGTCTGTCTGTCTGTCTGTCTATCTATCTGTCTATCTATCTGTCTGTCTGTACTGTCTGTCTGTCTGTCTGTCTGTCTGTCTGTCTGTCTATTCTATCTATCTATCTATCATATCTATCTGTCTATCTGTCTGTCTGTATGTCTGTCTGTCTATCTGTCTGTCTGTCTGTCTACCTGTCTGTCTGTCTGTCTGTCTGTCTACCTGTCTGTCTGTCTGTCTGTCTGTCTATCTGCGTCTGTCTGTCTGTCTGTCTACCTGTCTGTCTGTCAACCTCTGTCTGTCTGTCTGTCTGTCTGTATGTCTGTGTGTCTGTCTGTCTATCTATCTATCTATCTATCTATCTATCTATCTATCTATCTATCTATCTATCTATCTATCTATCTATCTATCTATCTATCGTGTCTATCTGTCTGTCTGTCTGTCTGTCTGTCTGTCTGTCTGTCTGTCTGTATCTGTCTGTCTGTCTGTCTGTCTGTCTGTCTATATGTCTGTCTGTCTGTCGTCTGTCTGTCTGTCTGCTACCTATCTGTGTCTCTCTCTGTTCTCTCTCTCTCTCTCTCTCTGATGAGCGGGGTCAGTCAGACAGTGGGTCACAGGGCCTGAAATAGTCGTGTATCCGGCCTGCCGACTTGGAGGGCCACTAGGCCACGGACCAGACCTCTCTCCTGAGGAGTCAGCATCCCGACGCTCCGAGCGGAGCACCCGTCAGGCGTCAGGAAAACACATTAAACACAGGAGAGTTCCTCCGTCCTGTGCGGCCAAGGCCAGGCACACGCTCTGAGTCCGCTGAGGATGAGACAAACATGCGACTCTGTCCTTTCATGCCCGTCTCTCTGCCTATACGTGTGGCCTTCCTCTTTCCCGGCTGGGATTTGGGGTGAGGTCAGGATGTTGTGGGAGGAATGACATCTGTGTGCGTTTCCTACATGTCCCGTGCTCAGCGTTTCCCGTACCTGTGGATGTTGCCAACAGGACATTTTTCCACCGCATTTTCTGTCATCGCTGTCGGAAATGATCTTCTATGGGAAGAGCTGTTTCTAGCAACACTGGTACAGTAGAAGTCCCTTCAAAAGAAGCCCTTTCAAAAGATGTCATATAAATCTAAGGTGTCCCAGAACATGTCTGTGAAATTTCAGCTTGTCAAAGTTGCCCCTTCTTGGGTGTGTCCCTTTAAATGCAAATGAGCTTTAGCTCCACCTCCGTTCAGAAGAGGGCGGAGCCTTCACACGAGCTACCAGAGACTCTGGCAATAACAACACAGGCCGATCTCACTGATCCAGGATCAGGAGTAATCCTCTTACTGGGTGAAATCTGATCGGCTTCAGTTTCTGACAGTTACTGGGTTTCACTGTCACGTTTTAAGGGTTGGTAGAAGCACTTTAGCACTTACACACAATCAGATTTACAGGATATATGCCGTTTAATATGAATCAAAGTTCAGCTGATAGTACAATCAAATTAGCCAAATCTTTGGGCTGGGACATGAGCTAATGGTGATACAGACACAGAAATGGATATCAGGAGGACATGTAATCGGTCAGTCGAGGCGAATGGTTTCCCATGAACCCTCACTGACCTCCAACGGCGCAGGCCATGCCGTATCGCTGACCACAGAAATATAACACTTGTTACGCCTCATAGTTCACCATGAAATATTGCCATAGGCCATGAAGCTCATTCCAATTATTGCGACCCTGCGCTTAAACCAATAAGCTTCACATTCTCCTCCGCTGAGGCCCCTCAAGAAGATCTCAATTTAAAGTGAAAACACAGTATATAACCCGATGACAAGCCCTTTAAACACAGACCTGGGAACAGATTGAAAGCCTGTTAGAGGATCCTGCTTGTATAGTAAGTGATATAACAGAAGTCATTGCATGACAAAATAAAGAAAATGAGAAAATAATTCTGCAGCTCCTAAATACTTCTTTGTGACTTGACTTGAATATTTACTGTATGTTACTGGAGTGCACTGTATCTTCCATCCTCGTGATGTAATTAAATAAGCCTATTTCAACAAACCAAGATTTACATATAAATATCGATTTTTATATTTTCTGAAGGGATTTCACCCTGCGGTTGCATTAAAAATCGTGTTACACTGTTGCATTGTGGTCAAAATGAGCCTCCATTGTTTTCCATACAATTCGCAAAAATGAACATTTTGAAAAACACTAAGAATCGTGAAAAAACAGAAACCTTGTAGCTTGTCAGAGACTAATTTTTCATCATTTTTAACTATTTCTATTGTTTTAAGGGGCAATTTCACCCACATTTTTGTATACTCAAAATAATCTGCTAAGCAACAAATAAATCATTGCTGTTTTTTGTCATGAGTGTCTATTCGCACACTGAGATGAAAATACCTACAATATAAATATGATATACTTAGTGTAAATAGTATTTATTGCTGTTTGTGTTCAGTGTAAACAGCCTCTGATGACTGGTGCAATTTTGCAGAAACCAAATTCTTGTGTATTTCAAATTTTAGTGTTTGACAATCTACAATAAAGATTTTCTTTTTATCTGACTGCTGTTTTTTTTCAAAGTTTTTCAACGTAGGAAACATACGTTTATTCAAGTGTTCTATACTATAGGTTACTTCTA
The DNA here is from genome assembly GCA_030378365.1 of Hybognathus amarus. Taxonomy (NCBI): domain Eukaryota; kingdom Metazoa; phylum Chordata; class Actinopteri; order Cypriniformes; family Leuciscidae; genus Hybognathus; species Hybognathus amarus. The sequence goes on from JAQIUQ010005315.1 coordinate 16,656, forward strand.
TCAACTACATTTTATTTACTTCTCAAAAATATAGTTTATGCACTTTTCAGAAATATACTTAAAATTACACTCAAGTGTACTTGACTTATACTGAGAGAAAAGTCCAAGTATTTCGGTCTGTACTTGTACACAATATTTTGATCGAGATATTCGTAATCAATACGAATCAATGACGTAATCAATCTGTCTCGTTAGTAACAGCTGAGGGCGTTGTTCGGCTCAGCGCAGAGACGGTGTAACCCTTCAGCCGTTACTTATTCACCATACAGCACTTGCCTCGAGTACCTTATTGCTTTTATAAAACGGTTACCACACAATCAAAATATATATATATATATAAAAAAAATATATAAATGCAACTTTAATGAACTAAATCACTAAAATCCTTCCTTCCGCTAGAAAAAAATAGTCCCTGACCGTGAACATTATTTGTCTAATACAGAAGAGACATTATTTCTTTCATTGTTTCATTCATTATTTTTAGAAACCTGTCATAATAAAACATGTTAAGTAACCTCTGAGAAGCCTATCTAAATCTGTGTCATTTTTCTATCCATACAGAGGAGGCATAGCTTACTTTAAATGTATTGAAATTAATAAGTCATCTTTGAGTAAACGCTATGACATCTTCTAGTACAGGATCTCTGGATCAAAACACAGAGGAAGAAGAAGCAGAAACTAGTGATAGAATATTGCTCACGCGAATGTTAAACAACGTGATCATCAAACATTAAACAGCGTGTAAATCAAAAGAAAACCAATGAAATGAAGAGTAACCCATGAAGAGAAAGTGACTGAAGCTTTAGGGGTGTTGGACTTGAATTCTCCATCTGTGTTTGTTTGTATATCTTTGTATTATACAAAGATATAGCATAAACTACTAAAGCAGTTAACTGAGAATACACTCCAGTGTGTGTACTTTCATAGCTTACTTCTAAGTACTACAGATGCATTTCAAATGAGAAATAGTGTACTTAAGTTTACTACTCTTACACATATACTTTTATATACTAAAGTGGGTCAATTTAGTCCAAAACAGTGTTGAAATAGTACACTTACAAGTTTACTACAAGTACACATTCATATTAGTTTACTTACTACATAAAGCATACATACAAATATAGGCCTACTTGAACATTCCTTTAGTAGGCTATACTTCATAAAATGAACTTTATTTTTCGTAAGGGTGGCCATCCATTTAGCCCTAAAACAACTAAAATATCCCAAATCTATACCATAAACATCATGTTTTGGTGATTTATTTTTATCTTCTGCCAGACAAAACACACAAGTCAGGTGGCTTAACAAACCTCGAGTCACATGATCAGGTGTTGGACGTTTACCTGAAAGTTTGTTCACAAATCTTAAATATGAGGAAAAGTAATAGTGATGCTACATTTGTAACTGTATGCTCCTGCAGAGATCAGAATATCAATAAAACATTGAGATGTCAACCCCAGCCTCCATACACAGCACAGCTAATGGGAAACACATTGCTCAAAGTGAGATCTTGACATCAAAACGGTAAGTCCTTTTCCGGCTTTTGAAATACGGTTTTACAATTAGACCTTTATAGCGTTCAGCTCCAGTCATATTTCATATTACAAACAGTCTGGAGAGCTGATGATGAGATAGTTGTTCTGCCAACACAGCAATAGAGTTTAATCAGAGACTTTCCATTATATGCGACAGACACTGTCTTGAAGTCAGTCAGATCTCGTATCGCGTTATTAAACCTTTCCAATGCGGTTGACTGATAATAGGCTATATGTCAGTTCTGCTCTGGAAATCAAGCATGCTTTTCAACAGTTTGGACTTTAGCAGAGACACGGGACTTGTGATGTCGAACAGGGTCTCCACGCTGCATGTGGTTTTCATTTGTGCGCTGTTTTAATGCAGACATCTATAGGTGGGCTTCTTATAGCTCAGCCCTTCTACACTGGGTGAGGGCAGTTTCCCGCTTCTCTACACGACACCTGCACTGACCGGCTCGAGCAAGTGTTGTCTCAAACAGATCTCTGTTATGATTGGCTGATGCCGGACCCCTGACCGAGAGTCTGCTTTCAGAGGTGTTCTGCTGGAATAAAACTGTGTACATAAGAAATACCACAGCAAAAGAAGATAATATGCAGGATATGGATAACAGAAAACACCAGCAAATGCCATGAAGATTGAAGTCCAAAATAAAATGCATTGGTAAGAAGACAAAAAAATATATAAATGCTTATCTTATCTTCTCAAGCCATTCAAGTTACTGAATTGATCCTGGAATTACTTTCTCATCAATAAAACCAATTAACCGCATCCTGAGCTGGCAAGAATAAACACAAGGCTCCCTCTCATGAGATATCTCACACACTTCATCAAACACACACTCATTGATTGCATTGTCCATGTAAATAAGTGTAGCCATGCGATAAAACGGTCATTACGCAAAGACCAGTCAATTCAGAAACAGTGGAGCAAAATTACATGTAACATACCAATCAATTTCCATAAATCCACACGCAAGAGATATGACAATAACTGTAGCCTATTATCGTCAATGCAAATTGAATTGTGTAATTTGCTTGTGATTAGCGTTAAGGGTTTTGAACTAAATTAACATGCAGAAAAATACTCAGGAAAGAGTTTAAACGCATACTAAAACTTTTGCAAGATTACAGAACCGAACCAACATTAACAAGCGCCTCGTGCGAACTTTCCCAGTCTCAGCGCGAGATCCTTCAGAACGCGACGAGATTCAAACGCTTTCCCGCGCTCGCAGTTCTGACAGCTTCGTTCCTCAGAATGTGAGCGTTCTAATTCTATATAACACGAGCGTGCGTTAATCTCACCTGAGAAGAAGGGAATCCCAATCCAAATCCGACAGAAGAACGTACAATCTGTCTTCATTTCCAGGTTTCCAGTCCTCCGGGGTTTTAGATACTCTATCAAACCTGCGCGTTTCCCGAAGTCATGCAGCAGCGCCGAGCTCAAGCACCTCAGGTTCAGGTGAAGCCCGGAGAAGAGTCTCTGAAAGAGGATGTGCCACAGGACAGCAGGGATAAAACACTCGCTTTCCTGTTGAAAGGAGAATCCTGAAGTTCTGAATGGATTTACAATCATTTCCTTTTCCTCTGCCTCCTCGGGTTCATAAACGCCTCAGTGATGATGATGATGATGATCCTGTTACAGTGTCACAGAGAATGTCTATAAAGTTTGGCAATCACACACACTTCACAGATTCTGACTGAGTTGTTCATTTCCACACACTCTAGTGGACATGTGTTTTGTGTTAATACTGTCTGAAGTCCTGGAATCTTTAGTGACAGCATTGATTGAGGGTGTGTAGGCTAAATATAATTGTTTGGTCTCGTGAGTATATTTGCAGTCATATCTCAAGCCCAGGTGAGATGTTACTGACAGACTCAGACCATTACTAGATCATAACTCTATGACAATCATAAACGGGACACTATCCAGACCAGAAACCTAATCAGATCATTTCCACTTCGAGGTTTCAAACACCGTCCATATTGTTTTAAATTATGTTTTTTCAATAACAGAAATCACTACTGAAACAATAACTATCTGAAGCAGCAGGAGTGTGTAAAACATAACGAGCAGCAGTCAGACTATAGCATAGGTTAGTGTGACTGTGTGTGTGTGTGTGTGTGTGTGTGTGTGAGAGAGAGAGAGAGAGAGAGAGAGAGAGAGAGAGAGAGAGAGTGAGACTCGAGTGTGTGTGTGTGTGTGTGTGTGTGTGTGTTTTCACAGGCGTGCTGTGTGTTTGATTTGGCTCGTGAGGCGTTCATTAGTGTGAATGTTATGAAGGGCAATTCTCGAGTCATAATGTTAATGGCACGTGTACAAACACTGACACTCGCTAATGAACCACTGAATCTTTAACAGCAGATTCATAACCGGCAGATGCGTGTTTGCTCCATCGGGCGAGTCTAATGCCAACAACTCCATCTATATGAACATTATAAAATCTATTCCATTATTGTTAATCCCTCAGCAGTGTCGCTTCAGAGGATTCGCTCCTGCTGTTTGAGTGTCATTAAAGGCTTTGCATGGAAACATATGCTGAATAGCAAACACATAACTTGATATGATTTTGAATACAGATTGTGTGCCGACTGAGACACGTTGCAATTAGTAGTTCTGACTCATTGCTTTTAACAGGTTCTGATGACGGGTTGCAGAAGATGCAGGTCTGAATAACTGTTGTGATTGACAGCAAGAAGAAGGAAGAATCAACACACATTAAAGTCTGCGTGTCAAGTCAAAGTCTGTCACTCAAAGCTATTAAAATGAGAGAAATGCCAATGTGTTGTTGAACAGACTGATTTAAAACCACGAGCAGGGCTATCTGAAGATTTTATTGTTGTTGTTATTATTATTATTATTATTGGGCTTTTCCGGTTTTCCACATGAAAAGTGCAGCATTTCCTCAGTCCGTGTCCTCTAGTTCTCCAGCTCAAGGACCAGACCTTGAAGTGCCACGGTCCTCCTTCCTCATCCCGGGGTCAGGAAACACATTACTGGCTCTCTCGACATTACAGGGAAATGAGAGCATGTCACTCGCCACCAGGAACAACAACACACACACAAACACACACACACACACATAGGTTGTGAGCTCGTGCTCTGATGGAGTATTTCTTCAGTTTAACCCTCTGCTGATGTTCGGTCAAAACTTGTACGGTTTTTTTTTGAATTTTTTACTTCATCGGAATGGTGCAAAACTTGATATAGGTTTTGGCACTTGGTTTGTGAACACACACACACACGCAAAATAAATCACGGCCATGACTGGATCAGGTTGAATGGTCCTGAAAGTGATGTTCACACTGGAGCTCGTGGCGGTCAGAAATGTCGGATTGTAAATGAATGAGGAGTTTCCTCTAGTAGAAGCGTTTAGAACTGCAGCCGAACACACACTCACTGAACACTCATTACTGACAGATCACACACACATGTGGAACACACACTGGCTTACATTCATGCCGTTCGTTTTCCTGCAGTTTTAGAGTAAAACATGTTCTCGAAAATATATATTTTATATAAAAATGGAAAATAGTATTTTTGAAAAATGTTCATAACAATAAATGTAAAATTCTGCAACTTAAAAAAATCACTTAAGCAATAATCTGCCAAGTGTCGTGTTTGAAAAGAGATCACACTTTAAGTATGTAAAAATAAAATATAGTGCATTTTTATTTTACGAAAACTTCCGACATTTTTCTTCACTTTAGAGACAGCATTTGTGACAATTAGACTTCCAGTAAGCTAAGCTATGATAATGTAAGTAATCAACTTTACATCTGCATTATGCATGTGGATGAAAATATTAGCAGAACTTCAGAAAGTTTAGCAGCAGAGCACTGGAATGTTAATAGACTGTTTAAAGCATGGCTGTTCATTGTGTTTAAAAGCAATCTGACCCTGTGGAGGAGGGCTGAGCACTGACTCTCTCTCTCTGTGTGTGTGTGTGTGTGTGTGTGTGTGTTTGTGACCCTCGCAGGAGGCAGGAGGAAGAGGATGTAGATGCACTTTTCCTGCTCCGACAGATAATGCCCCATCCTTGCTGTTTTCTGCATCCGGGATGGGATAACCCCCGACAGGACAGGCTTTATGAACCAACCTCAACACTTCCAAAATAAATATGAGATATTGCAGGTGAATGATGCATTATGGCATGCATATTTCATATGTTGTGCAAGTGATATGCATGAATATGTAGGTGTTTGTGTGACAGAACAGGGAGCTTGTTCAGCATTGCAGAGGAAAGAGTTGGACATGCTTCAGGAATAAACATCTCATCTTCCTGCCGTCACACTGATGGGCAGAAGAAGAGACGGGCGGAGGAACGCTGACCGCTGAACACTGACGGACAGAAGAAGAGACGGGCGGAGGAACGCTGACCGCTGAACACTGACGGACAGAAGAGAGAGACGGGCGGAGGAACGCTGGCCGCTGGAACACTGACGGACAGAGAGCCAGAGAGACGGGCGGAGGAACGCTGAGCCGCTGAACACTGACGGACAGAAGCAGAGACGGGCGGAGGAACGCTGACCGCTGAACACTGACGGACAGAAGCAGAGACGGGCGGAGGAACGCTGAGCCGCTGAACACGGACGGACAGAAGCAAGAGACGGGCGGAGGAACGCTGACCGCTGAACACTGACGGACAGAAGCAGAGACGGGCGGAGGAACGCTGACCGCTGAACACTGACGGACAGAAGAAGAGACGGGCGGAGGGAACGCTGACAGCTGAACACTGACGGACAGAAGAAGAGACGGGCGGAGGAACGCTGACCGCTGAACACTGACGGACAGAAGCAGAGACGGGCGGAGGAACGCTGACCGCTGAACACTGACGGACAGAAGAAGAGACGGGCGGAGGAACGCTGACCGCTGAACACTGACGGACAGAAGCAGAGACGGGCGGAGGAACGCTGACCGCTGAACACTGACGGACAGAAGCAGAGACGGGCGGAGGAACGCTGACCGCTGAACACTGACGGACAGAAGCAGAGACGGGCGGAGGAACGCTGACCGCTGAACACTGACGGACAGAAGCAGAGACGGGCGGAGGAACGCTGACCGCTGAACACTGACGGACAGAAGCAGAGACGGGCGGAGGAACGCTGACCGCTGAACACTGACGGACAGAAGCAGAGACGGGCGGAGGAACGCTGACTCGCTGAACACTGACGGACAGAAGCAGAGACGGGCGGAGGAACGCTGACCGCTGAACACTGACGAACAGAAGCAGAGACGGGCGGAGGAACGCTGACGCTGAACACTGACGGACAGAAGCAGAGACGGGCGGAGGAACGCTGACCGCTGAACACTGACGGACAGAAGCAGAGATGGGCGGAGGAACGCTGAACACTGACGGACAGAAGAAGAGACAGGCGGAGGAACGCTGACGCTGAACACTGACGAACAGAAGCAGAGACGGGCGGAGGAACGCTGACCGCTGAACACTGACGGACAGAAGCAGAGACGGGCGGAGGAACGCTGACCGCTGAACACTGACGGACAGAAGAAGAGACGGGCGGAGGAACGCTGACGCTGAACACTGACGGACAGAAGCAGAGACGGGCGGAGGAACGCTGACCGCTGAACACTGACGGACAGAAGCAGAGACGGGCGGAGGAACGCTGACCGCTGAACACTGACGGACAGAAGAAGAGACGGGCGGAGGAACGCTGACCGCTGAACACTGACGGACAGAAGCAGAGACGGGCGGAGGAACGCTGACCGCTGAACACTGACGGACAGAAGCAGAGACGGGCGGAGGAACGCTGACCGCTGAACACTGACGGACAGAAGAAGAGACAGGCGGAGGAACGCTGTAACCGCTGAACACTGACGGACAGAAAGCAGAGACGGGCTGAGGAACGCTGACCGCTGAACACTGACGGACAGAAGAAGAGACGGGCGGAGGAACGCTGACCGCTGAACACTGACGGACAGAAGCAAGAGACTGGGCGGAGGAACGCTGACCGCTGAACACTGACGGACAGAAGAAGAGACGGGCGGAGGAACGCTGACCGCTGAACACTGACGGACAGAAGCAGAGACGGGCGGAGGAACGCTGACCGCTGAACACTGACGGACTAGACAGAGAGACGGGCGGAGGAACGGCTGAACACTGACGGACAGAAGCAGAGACGGGCGCAGGAACGCTCACCGCTGAACACTGACGTACAGAAGCAGAGACGGGCGGAGGAACGCTGACCGCTGAACACTGACGTACTGAAGCAGAGACTGGGCGCAGGAACGCTGACCGCTGAACACTGACGGACAGAAGCAGAGACGGGCGGAGGAACGCTGACCGCTGAACACTGACGTACTGAAGCAGAGACGGGCGGAGGAACGCTGACCGCTGAACACTGACGGACAGAAGCAAGAGACGGGCGGAGGAACGCTGACCGCTGAACACTGACGGACAGAAGCAGAGACGGGCGCAGGAACGCTGCACGCTGAACACTGACGGACAGAAGCAGAGACGGGCGGAGGAACGCTGACCGCTGAACACTGACGGACAGAAGCAGAGACGGGCGGAGGAACGCTGACCGCTGAACACTGACGGACAGAAGCAGAGACGGGCGGAGGAACGCTGACCGCTGAACACTGACGGACAGAAGCAGAGACGGGCGCAGGAACGCTGACCGCTGAACACTGACGGACAGAAGCAGAGACGGGCGGAGGAACGCTGACTCGCTGAACACTGACGGACAGAAGCAGAGACGGGCGGAGGAACGCTGACCGCTGAACACTGACGGACAGAAGCAGAGACGGGCGGAGGAACGCTGACCGCTGAACACTGACGTACAGAAGCAGAGACGGGCGCGAGGAACGCTGACCGCTGAACACTGATGGACAGAAGCAGAGACGGGCGGAGGAACGCTGACCGCTGAACACTGACGGACTGAAGCAGAGACGGGCGGAGGAACGCTGACCGCTGAACACTGACGGACAGAAGCAGAGACGGGCGGAGGAACGCTGACCGCTGAACACTGATGGACAGAAGAAGAGACGGGCGGAGGAACGCTGACCGCTGAACACTGACGTACTGAAGCAGAGACGGGCGGAGGAACGCTGACCGCTGAACACTGATGGAGCGGGTGTGCTCGAGTCCTCAGGGATAAAGAGGAATGACTGGACAACTCACTGGGAAGAGCAAAGGATTTTTATTAGTTTCCATGCAATCTCTATAATTACTTTCTGTGCAGATCTATAAAGGCAACGATAAAAAGAATATTGTGCAGTATCGATGTCACACAATGCTGTTGTAAATGTATTTTTTTTAATTCTGGACTGATTTACATCATACAGTATATATTTACCATTTCTTCAGCATTTCTAATTCACAAATAAATGACTAAAAATTAATTAAAATAAAAAAGGCACTTCTTTACCAGACAGGCAAATGAAATTTGAAGAAATTTGAAGAAATCTGTATAAAATAAAATAAAAAAAAGCACTTACTAACAAGACAGGATATGAATTTTGTCAGAATGAAATAAAATAAAATAAAGAAATCTCTTACCAGACAGACAAAATAATTTTGTCTTCAAAATAAAGTAAAATTAAATTAAATAATAAAGCACTTTCTTACCAGACAGGCTAAATAATTTCATCTGCATTTGTGAGACGTTAGCCTCATTTGATTTAATAAATAAAAAATAAAGATTCAATAAAATTAAATTCTAAAACATTAAATCAAAAATAAAAAGCTGAAAAAAAGTTCAGATGATGTTTCTTTTATTAATCAACATGTGAAGTCATGTAAAATCAGATCTCTGGAATCAATATCTTACACACACACACACAATTCAGAATTGTCTGTGGTCCCTCGTGTCTGTTTGATGCATCAAGTAACGAGCATATAATAATCCTCGTAATGATTGATTAGCGTCATTATGTGCTGATAAATGTACAATATGGAAACCAGTATAAAGCAGAGGCTCACTCTATCTCCCGCTGGAAAGGGAAGTGCAGGATGCGCATGGCCTGGGCTTTGTGGCCGCGTTCACTGAGGCACGTGCTGAAGAAGGGGAAGGCCCTCCCTCGGGGCCCGCTGGAGAAGGAGTACAGCAGCGCCATGCTCTCCGCGTCATAAAACGACACCACCCTCTCCTCGCAGTCCAGGAACACCCTCGATCCTGCTGGGACACGTGGCGACGGCGAGCGGGGTCCAGGGCTGCGTGCCGGCCGAGAACTGAGTCCCGCTCCGCAAGCGCAGGGTCCAGTAGCCGCTCTCAGGACACAGCCTGACCCGGGCCCGGCGGTTCACTCGACTCCAGGCACACTCCCAGGTCCCATTTGGGACTGTTCCTCACGTCCACCTCCCAGTAATGGCTGCCCGACTGGAAGCCCTCGGTGGCCAGGATGTTGATGCACTGGCGGAAGCGCTTGGCATCACACGTGTAACTGACCATCGTGTTCGCTCTCGATCACTTGGGTTTTGTTCCTGGACAGCTGTAGACTGGGATGAGCGGTGTCCTCATCGAATATCAGAGGTGCTGGGCCTGGGAAGAAAACACACACTGGCATTGATTTGGAAACATAGAGGGCCTGTTTTAACCATCCAAGCGCATGGTCCGCAGTCAGTCAGTGCGAGTCTCAATCCACTTCTGCTAGTTTAACGACGGGACAAATGGTCGGCGCTCCCGGCGCTGGTCTGAAAGGGTCGTCTTTATTCTCTTAATGAGTAAGGGGTGTGTTTTGTCCCTGTTCTCTTATTGAGTAATGGGTGTGTGTTTAGGGCGTAACATGCAATCAGAGTCTCATCTCCCATTCCGTTTAAAAGCCAGTTGCACTCGCACCACGGCGGATCCGCTATTCACATGAAGGAATTAGCAAGCTGAAAAACTGAACGTGTCTCCAGGGCGCAAGGTTAAAGCTGCGTGTGTGTGTGTGCAGGGCTCGACATTAAGGCTTGTCCGCTTGTCCGGGACAAGTGGATTTTTTGTAGGACGAGTAGAAGAGAAATTAGTTGTCCGAACCGGACAAGTTAAATTTCAAACAAAATAAAATGCCATGTTACTTCACGTTATGTGCCACTCGTTACGTCTATTTTACAGATTTAATTTTACAGATTTTAAACGAACACATGTTTGGCGCTGCCTGTGAATGTCCTGAATGTGACTCACGGAAAGACGCGCGCCAGTATAATGCGCGTGCACAGACCGTGCGCCAGAAGTTCTCTTTCGCGCTTGAACGAACATCAACTACACACACAATTAAGCCAAATTTGTCGAGTATCTTCATAACATAAGAGCAGTCTTATGATGGACATGAAGAGTTGTGACTCGTGACGAGGCACGTGTGAGATCCGCGTCTCTGTCCACAGCGGCTGCTCTTAAAGGGCCAGCTACCAATAAAGCGTTCCATCAGTAAAGTTAATGAAAGAACAAAGGGAACAGAGAAAATGACTCACTGCTCTTGACTAAAGAACTTGTGTAGCTTCAATAAGTAGTAGTCTATATATAATTTATGCAGCGCAGACAACTTGTTTGATAACTTATTCACTTTCTGTTTATGTCCTACCTGTTAGACAGTTAATTTTTATCCAGACATCAATGGCTTATTGATCATTATAGGTGTTATCGATCATTTAGTTGTTATTGCTAATTTCAGAATTATCACTTTCACTAATCTGTGTGTGCATTTGGTTTAGAACCAAACAAGTTGACTCATGAAACCATTTGTTTATTATATTGCAATCACATATCACAACCGCAATATTGACCTCAATAATCGCAATATGACATTTTCCCCAAATCGTGCAGCCCTAGATAAAATTATAAATCTTTACCCGGACAAGTGACTTTTGTGCATGGACAAATGAAACATAAATGTACTTGTCCGAAGGACAAGTGCCTCAAAAAGTTAATGTCAAGCCCTGGTGTGTGTGAGGTTAAAGCATAGACTGTAAAAAATATGGACAAAGCGTCTGTGACGTCACCCATAGACTCTCTGAAGAACGGGTTTGAGGCTGTTTATGGGGGGTACGGGCGGCGCCATACTGGAAAATCTTGGGAAATACAAAATACAAAAGTTTCAGAAAGGATACAGAGGTAGTATGATGTGTTGTGTCAGATCATGGCCGAGACGTCAAATTCACTCTGCGCAGCCCGTTATCAGCTGTCAATCAAAGTTAACCGCCCTTATTTGTCATACGTTTTATATCTAAAAATGATCTAAACTAACGAGTTAGAAAAAATTCACCCCCCTCACAGTTGTCAGGCACGCGGAACATATTGAAGATTACAATAAAAGTCCATGGGACCAAAATGTAAACATATGAAAACGGAGATTTTAACATGATGTCTATGGATATTTGCCCTCTAGTGGATTTGAGATGTATTGCAGTTTTTCGCACTTCCGAGTAGGCTTCATCTTTCAGATTAGAATGTCGCCGCTTGGGTTAAAGCGTAGACCAACTATGGGACAAGTGTAATACTACGGGACTCTGTGTGTGTAATAAGCCGAGTGTGTGTGAAATAACCAGAGCCGTGTGTGTGATAGGGCCGAGTCAGATTCTGATTCAGAAATGTCTGATGAAAGGGATTTTGATGGCATTCAGACCCGTCAATGGTTCTTGATTGGCTACGTTCTTCTGCTCTGTGCGAGAAAACGATGTTTCCAGTGAGATGTGAACTCAACACAAAACACACGACACGAACAGTGTCGTCCAAAAAGTCCAAACAAAATTAGTCTTTTCCATGTTAATCAGTGTTTTTGTCCCAGCAGCTCTCTGATAATCTCAGGCACTTGTGTGGTTATGACAATAAAACGTTAAAAGCCACAATGAAAGCAACAATAGATGATTTACCTCAGATCTTGAAAATGACAAAGTCCCCCTGTGGTGTAAATCCAGCGTTTAATGTTGTTTATGTGTGTATGTGGTGTTTTTAATACGCTTGAACCATGTGTAAATTCATAAGTGGACAGCATTGCTGAGTATATATTGCTGAGCATATTCATAGAACTGCACATAATAAATGAGGCAAGGGTGTCGAGTTACATTCAAGATATTTTAAGAAGGAAGAAAAAAAAACGTTTGAATATGTAATTTTGGTGATCAGAGATGAGTTTTAAGGGATATCGATTATTTACGACAGGGGGACTAAGTCTAAGTGTACTCCATGTATTAGTCACTGAGTATGTATTTTGAACAATGTTAAAAATGGTTGAATTTTTATGCACTTGAATATGTACTAGAGATTTACAGTTGCTTTTAGACGGTCTAACCGCACACACTCGATGAACTTGCTGTTTCTTCACTGAACCACATTACATTAGTCATCATGTCCAAATATTTCCAGTAAGGGAATAATTAAAAGACTTGAGCCACATACTGTATAGAGACATACCATGAATATTTAGAGAACTAGTGTACAGCTTTTAAGAGTACACTAGCATATCATTTGCCTCACCGATATAGAGACTAAAAGCTTCAAAACCAACAAATCCTTTCATGAAATTACCCATCATCATAGTGGAATCTGTATATAGATATGCGCTATATGAAATATAACAGTAACTACAATATTAAAGTGTTTTTTTATACTGATCTGTAAGTTTTAAACTCTGCAGTTATTCAACATTTCCTAAACTACATTTTAATGTAAAGTAAAAAGCTGTGACGGCTGCAGAGACGAGGATGCTCTGCCGCTCATACATTTAATGTACCGTCACTATACGGCAATAACACCATCTGTTACAGCGGCTCATATCTACAGCTATTCCTCCACTTCACTTCTCTGAAATAAACAGTCACTGCTGATTAAATGTATGATGTGTAGTGGTACAGTATAACAGATGCAACTGACCTGGGTTCAGATGATGAAACATTTTCCTCCATATAGTGTATTGAAGAGGAGCGATGCGTTTGCTTCCTGAAGGTGTTCAGGCTGACGTTCAGCTCTTGCAGAGGAGGTCTGGGGTCAGCACGGGTTCATAATAAAGACAAGTTAAAATCTTAAAAACACAGGAGGAAGTTCAGTTTTGTGAAGCGCTGAGCGTTGGAACCAATCACAGACGTGTGTTGTGAGCGTGAATATCAAAGTCGTTGAAATTGAAGTCGTCAACTTGCATTATTTCATATTATAAAAAAACCCCAGCAGAATTTGATGTGGAAAAACTACATTTCCCATGATGCCGTACAGAAGATTCCACCAACGAGAGTCGCGCCAAAAGAGCTTTTAAGCTCCGCCCACTCCCATGATGCACTGCGAATGACATAATCAAGTTCGATCTCTATGATGTATATGCATATTTTTGTAACAAACCTAAAATATATTGCTTTTAGGGCTGTCAAACGATTATTCGCGATTAATGGCATCCAAAATAAAAGTTTGTGTTTACATAATATGTGTGAGTGCACTGTCTATAATTATTTTATATATATATAAAAACACACACATACATGTATATTTAAGAAAAAAATATTATTTATAAAAAAACTATATATATATATATATATATATATATATATATATATATATATATACACATATAAATTAAATTAAAAATAAATGTATATACAGTATATACATAAAACTATTTCTTAAATATATACAAGCATGTGTATATATATATATATATATATATATATATATATATATATATATATATATATAATTATAAACAGTGAACCCACATATATTATGTAAACACAAACTTTTATTTTGGATGTGATTAATCGCGATAAATCATTTGACAGCCCTAATTGTTTTAAATATAGACAGTAGTTTTATATTTCTCGTGTCGGTTTTAATTGGATTATTCTGTCCGCAATGCATCATGGGATTGTAGTTCTTTCCCCCACAGTCTTGTACCTTTGCATTTTTGTCCAATTTTCAAATACTTTTTTGCTCAAAATCAAAGATTGCAATGTTATGGCTCACCTGGCTGGTTTAGCATGTAACGCTTTAACAAAGAATTTTTTTAAAAGAAATGAATGGAAAAAATACTTCCAGAACCAACCTTCCGCACTGTACAACATTCAAAACTATTATTATGATTATTTATAATGAACTCCCTTAATTTAATATGCACATTCTAAACAGTTTTCCCTATAGAACTGGTACAGAGAACAGTGAAATTTGACTAGTATTGGCAGCAACATCTTACATTATTAAATTGAATTAGAGATTATACAAGAACATGATTAGGTTTATAAACCGTGGTTAAAAACACAAAGCCGTTTTTAATTGCTACTCACCCAGAATTCAGTTCTGGAAGCTGTGGAGGAAGGAAACAGAAAACAACAGGTTATTTATCTGAATAAGTGAGAGCACAGCACAAGCCGCCCATCTGTCTGATCATTACCAGCACATGCTCCTAATGGATCTGTCCAGTTCTGCTGTGTGTGTGTGTGTGTGTGTGTGTGTGTGTGTGTGTGTGTGTGTGTGTGTGTGTGTGTGTGTGTGTGTGTGTGTGTGTGTGTGTGTGTGTGTGTGTGTGTGTGTGTGTGTGTGTGTGATAACTCATTCTGACAGCCAGCACACCGGCTACTCGTGGAAATATGACATTCATCTTACAAATATTACTTTGTTGACACATGGATACTCTAGTGGAAAAAGAATACTTCATTGTATTTGAAATATATTCCCTTTTCCCATTTTTTCCCCATCTTTAAATATATATTTATGAAATATGCCTATTTTCACTATACAACTTTTAACACACTTTAAAATATTAGTATTTTAGTTTTTTTTTGTGGAAATTCTGTTTATATTTTAAAAGTGTATTTATTTGTACTTAAAAATACTTTTTTTTGTACTTTTGTATATAAAAATACATTTTATGTGTGCTGGAAATTATCATTGTGACAATGCATTGAAAGTATACTCAAAATACACTATAGTATATTGTACAAAGTATAGCCAAGTAATATTTGTTTATTAATGTGCATTTGTTGTTGCAATGTGTAGTGTTTGGATTAAGCCAAAGGTATTACTGAGCATTTACTTTCACTCAAATATAATACACTTATGGTATATTGCTTATGTGTTTCAAAAACACTCGCAATTAATTTATAATGTATTTGTAATGCAAATAAAGTACACTTTAATATCACTAATCAAGCATGTAATTAGTCCCTACACAAGCATACACTTCAAGTATATTTCCAATTTATCACACAGAAGTACACTAAACACACTTAAAGTTATGCTTAACTACAATTTAATTACAACTATTGCTGTCAAACGATTAAAATATTTAATCGTGATTATCACATTCATGTCATAGTTAACTCGATTAATCGCATTCATGTCATAGTTAACTCACGATTAATCACATTCATGTCAGTTAACTCGCAATTAATCACATTCATGTCATAGTTAACTCGTGATTAATCGCATTCATGTCATAGTTAACTCACGATTAATCACGTTCATGTCATAGTTAACTCGTGATTAATCACGTTCATGTCATAGTTAACTCACGATTAATCACATTCATGTCATAGTTAACTCACGATTAATCACATTCATGTCATAGTTAACTTACGATTAATCACATTCATGTCATAGTTAACTTACGATTAATCACATTCATGTCATAGTTAACTCGCAATTAATCACGTTCATGTCATAGTTAACTCGCGATTAATCACGTTCATGTCATAGTTAACTCACGATTAATCACATTCATGTCATAGTTAACTCACGATTAATCACATTCATGTCATAGTTAACTCAGGATTAATCACATTCATGTCATAGTTAACTCGCGATTAATCGCATTCATGTCATAGTTAACTCTCGATTAATCGCATTCATGTCATAGTTAACTCGCAATCAATCGCATTCATGTCATAGTTAACTTACGATTAATCACATTCATGTCATAGTTAACTTACTAAGGAAGGCCAGAGCAAAATCAGCCCCAGGGCCGAATGGCATTCCATATAAGGTGTACAAGTATTGTGAAAGACTCAAGAGACGACTTTGGAAGCTACTAAGAGTTGCATGGAAGAAGGACTTCCTTGCTGATAGTTGGCTGGTCGCTGAGGGATGCTTCATCCCTAAGGAAGGAAACTCTATAGGGATTAAGCAGTTCCGTACCATCTCACTCCTTAACGTCGAAGGCAAGATTTTTCTTGGGATTTTGGCAAAGAGACTGACCACCTTTATGATGGACAACGGGTACATGGACACGTCTGTCCAAAAAGGGGGAGTTCCAGGGGTTGCAGGCTGTCTTGAGCACACCAGTATGATCACTAAGATTATCGAAGATGCAAAGAAAAACCATGGTGACCTCGCAGTTCTGTGGCTGGACTTAACCAATGCATTTGGAACGATACCCCACAAGCTGGTGCATCTGACGTTGAAGACCTACCATGTCCCAGAGCGATTCCAGAAGCTCTTGCAGCGTTACTATGACAACTTCAACATGCGCTTCTCCTGTGGAGACTTTACCACAGAATGGCAGAGGCTGGAGGTGGGCATTGTCACTGGATGCACAATCTCAGTGATTTTGTTTTCAGCAGCGATGAACCTTCTCGTTAAATCAGCAGAAAAGTTGCGTCGAGGCGCAGTGTTGGCAAGCGGCATCCAGCAGATACCTATAAGAGCATTTATGGACGACCTCACCATCACGGCAAAATCAGTACCAGAAGCGAGATGGATCTTGGAGGATCTGGTTGAACTCACCGATTGGGCAAGGATGGATTTCAAACCAGAAAAGTCCAGAAGCCTGGTATTGAGGAAGGGGCGCATCCAGGATCGGTTCCGCTTCAAGATCAAAGATACCATCATCCCAACGGTCCAAGAGAGACCGGTGAAGAGCTTGGGGAAATGGTATAGGGCAGACCTCAATGATAAGCAGAGTGTGAGGGAGATGATTATCCAAGTAGATTCCTGGATGACATCCTTAGAGAAGAGCGGCCTACCTGGCAAGTATAAGGCCTGGGGTTACCAACACGGGGTACTTCCTAGGCTGCTCTGGCCATTGCTTGTTTATGAGGTACCTGTCTCTACCGTCGAGGGATTGGAGAGGAGGATTAACACCTATTTGAGGAGGTGGCTGGGCGTCCCAAGAAGCTTCTGCTCCATTGGCTTGTATAGCACAGGCAGCAAGCTGCAGCTGCCAGTGACATCGTTGGTCGAGGAGTATAAGGCGACAAAGACACGCCAGGCCATGATGCTGCGAGACAGCAAAGACGAAAGAGTACGCCAAGCAGACATTGTTGTCAGGACAGGTCGTAAATGGTCAGCCAGCAGAGCATTGACGGAGGCTGAGGATCGACTGCATCATGCTGACATCGTTGGGACAGTAGCTCTGGGCAGGCTTGGACTGGGTTGCTCCACCAGAATAAGCTGGAAAAAAGCTGACCCAAAAGAACGTCGTGGCATGGTGCAGAGGGAGGTCCGTAAAGTAGAGGAGGAAACCCGGCATGTCAAGGCCGTTGCCATGAAGAAACAGGGCAGCTGGACAAGGTGGGAGGGCGTGCGAGAAAGGGCCCTGACGTGGCAGGATATCTGGAATATGGAAGGACGTCGGATAAAGTTCTTGATGTGTTCTGTCTACGATGTTCTGCCTACTCCATCAAACCTCCATATTTGGGGGATAGCAGAGAACCCCAGCTGCACACTGTGTGGAAAGACAGCCAATCTTGAGCACGTCCTTTCAGCATGCCGGTCAAGTTTGGCGGACGGGAAGTTCCGGTGGCGTCATGATAAGATCCTGTCTCGGTTGGCAGATGGTGTGGAACAGGCAAGGAAGAATCGTAAACCGCTTCCTGATGGGCACCACTTTATCCATTTCGTCAGGACAGGAGAGAGCACTGCAGCAGTACGGAGGAGTAGAGGGGTCCTGGCCTCAGCAAATGACTGGGAGATGCGGGCAGACCTGAAAAAGCAGCTCAAATTCCCGGAGGAGATAGCACTCACTAGCCTCAGACCAGATATTGTACTCTGGTCTAGAGGTACCAAGCAGGTGGTACTCATAGAGTTAACTGTACCCTGGGAAGATAGGATGGAGGAGGCACATGAGCGCAAGCTCAAAAAATATCAAGGCCTTATCCTCGAGAGCCAGCAAAAAGGATGGAAGGCCTGGAATCTACCAGTAGAGGTCGGCTGCAGAGGTTTTGCGGGACAGTCACTCTGGAGAACACTGGGATTGCTGGGGATTGAAGGGATGGCCAGGAAACGGCTAATAGGCAGTGTCACTGAACAGGCGGAAACAGCATCAAATTGGATCTGGATACAGCGGGAGGTGCGGTGGCAGAGCAAACCTGTTGAAGGACCAAAAACGGCATAGAGTTGGGTGGTGGTCAGCAGGGGTAGATCCAGGACGCTGGATCTGCTGTTCGAGCCCTCCCGAGGTGTTATGGGCTTAAATCGACGAAACACCAAGGAAGGGGGGTGCCCATCTGATGACCAGCTGTAGCCACCTAACTCTTGCAGTGAGCTGGCCCTGGGAGAAGGTTGGTGCTTGGAAGGAGAGGAGAGAGCGATGCCACTGGCTCACAGATGGGGCAGGGCAGAGTACCTGTAAAGGTGGGCCAGTTGCGATGATCACATCGTTTTTTTGCATATCTTTTTCTGGTTGACCCGGTGACTACTTGGAAAGACAAGTTGGCGACCGAGGAAGAACGGTGACTGCTAGGAGAGACTGCTGACATTTGGGAAAGACCAAAGCTGGGGTGTGGAGGTTTGGCAGGCCGAAGCACAACCTTCGCGAGGAGGGACCCATTGCTAATCGCTATGGAAAGGTACATTATAAGATACCCCCAGGGTCGAGCGAGAGCGGGGGAGGATGATCGGCCCACAGGACAGACCTTTGTTATGACTACTCATGATGGACTTTCGACTATGGAACAGGTAAACGATGTATCCCAGGTCTGCAGATGTGGCAAGATATGTAAAAACGGGAGGGGTCTGAAGATACATCAGTCAAAGATGAAGTGCTTGCAACCGGAACATAATGTGCAACGCACAGGGAAACCTGGTGAGACGGAGGAGAGGCCGGGGCAGGAGGCAAACCACAGTCCCCCGAATCTCCAAGCACATGATGAAGATGGGAGTAGGAACGGCATCACTGATGTGTCGGAGGACACAAAGCACCAGACAGAGATGGAGGGTTCACAGGACATTAGACGACCTGGACAGGACATATGGGTAGGAGTGGCCCGAAAGGAATTAGTGAACTGGCCCGCTGCAGTGGCGAGGAAGGAGTGGGAGAGGTTTGATCAAGATGTGGATGAGGTGCTGGAAACAGCCTTGGCAGGAGATGTGGGCAAGAAGCTGAAGGCTATGGCTTCCATTATTTGGAGCATAGGCGCTGATCGCTTCGGAAAGAAAGAGCTGAAGCCTAAAACAAACACCCAGCCAAAGGACAGCAGACGCTTGAAGGAAATAGCCATCCTTAGAGGGGATCTCCGGAGGCTGAGGAAGGCATTTCGTGAAGCAGCAGGGGATGAGAGACCAGCACTCAAGGAAATCCGTGATAACTTGAGGGAGCGCATTAAGATCTTGCGAAGAGCTGAATGTCACCGTAGGGACAGGAAGCGACGAATGAAGGAGAGGACAGATTTCACCAAGAACCCTTTCAAGTATCTGTCAAAACTTCTGGGCGACGTAAGATCAGGGGAGTTGAAAGCAACAAAGGAGGAGGTGGAGGAGCACCTTCGTCAGGTCCACAGTGACCCCAGAAGGGAGGACAGCCTGGAGGAGATGGAGAAACTCATACAACCAGCAGAACCAGCTACCCCCTTTAGAGCTGAGGAACCGAGCTGGCAGGAGGTGAACACCTTTCTAAGGAAGGCCAGAGCAAAATCAGCCCCAGGGCCGAATGGCATTCCATATAAGGTGTACAAGTATTGTGAAAGACTCAAGAGACGACTTTGGAAGCTACTAAGAGTTGCATGGAAGAAGGACTTCCTTGCTGATAGTTGGCTGGTCGCTGAGGGATGCTTCATCCCTAAGGAAGGAAACTCTATAGGGATTAAGCAGTTCCGTACCATCTCACTCCTTAACGTCGAAGGCAAGATTTTTCTTGGGATTTTGGCAAAGAGACTGACCACCTTTATGATGGACAACGGGTACATGGACACGTCTGTCCAAAAAGGGGAGTTCCAGGGGTTGCAGGCTGTCTTGAGCACACCAGTATGATCACTAAGATTATCGAAGATGCAAAGAAAAACCATGGTGACCTCGCAGTTCTGTGGCTGGACTTAACCAATGCATTTGGAACGATACCCCACAAGCTGGTGCATCTGACGTTGAAGACCTACCATGTCCCAGAGCCGATTCCAGAAGCTCTTGCAGCGTTACTATGACAACTTCAACATGCGCTTCTCCTGTGGAGACTTTACCACAGAATGGCAGAGGCTGGAGGTGGGCATTGTCACTGGATGCACAATCTCAGTGATTTTGTTTTCAGCAGCGATGAACCTTCTCGTTAAATCAGCAGAAAAGTTGCGTCGAGGCGCAGTGTTGGCAAGCGGCATCCAGCAGATACCTATAAGAGCATTTATGGACGACCTCACCATCACGGCAAAATCAGTACCAGAAGCGAGATGGATCTTGGAGGATCTGGTTGAACTCACCGATTGGGCAAGGATGGATTTCAAACCAGAAAAGTCCAGAAGCCTGGTATTGAGGAAGGGGCGCATCCAGGATCGGTTCCGCTTCAAGATCAAAGATACCATCATCCCAACGGTCCAAGAGAGACCGGTGAAGAGCTTGGGGAAATGGTATAGGGCAGACCTCAATGATAAGCAGAGTGTGAGGGAGATGATTATCCAAGTAGATTCCTGGATGACATCCTTAGAGAAGAGCGGCCTACCTGGCAAGTATAAGGCCTGGGGTTACCAACACGGGGTACTTCCTAGGCTGCTCTGGCCATTGCTTGTTTATGAGGTACCTGTCTCTACCGTCGAGGGATTGGAGAGGAGGATTAACACCTATTTGAGGAGGTGGCTGGGCGTCCCAAGAAGCTTCTGCTCCATTGGCTTGTATAGCACAGGCAGCAAGCTGCAGCTGCCAGTGACATCGTTGGTCGAGGAGTATAAGGCGACAAAGACACGCCAGGCCATGATGCTGCGAGACAGCAAAGACGAAAGAGTACGCCAAGCAGACATTGTTGTCAGGACAGGTCGTAAATGGTCAGCCAGCAGAGCATTGACGGAGGCTGAGGATCGACTGCATCATGCTGACATCGTTGGGACAGTAGCTCTGGGCAGGCTTGGACTGGGTTGCTCCACCAGAATAAGCTGGAAAAAAGCTGACCCAAAAGAACGTCGTGGCATGGTGCAGAGGGAGGTCCGTAAAGTAGAGGAGGAAACCCGGCATGTCAAGGCCGTTGCCATGAAGAAACAGGGCAGCTGGACAAGGTGGGAGGGCGTGCGAGAAAGGGCCCTGACGTGGCAGGATATCTGGAATATGGAAGGACGTCGGATAAAGTTCTTGATGTGTTCTGTCTACGATGTTCTGCCTACTCCATCAAACCTCCATATTTGGGGGATAGCAGAGAACCCCAGCTGCACACTGTGTGGAAAGACAGCCAATCTTGAGCACGTCCTTTCAGCATGCCGGTCAAGTTTGGCGGACGGGAAGTTCCGGTGGCGTCATGATAAGATCCTGTCTCGGTTGGCAGATGGTGTGGAACAGGCAAGGAAGAATCGTAAACCGCTTCCTGATGGGCACCACTTTATCCATTTCGTCAGGACAGGAGAGAGCACTGCAGCAGTACGGAGGAGTAGAGGGGTCCTGGCCTCAGCAAATGACTGGGAGATGCGGGCAGACCTGAAAAAGCAGCTCAAATTCCCGGAGGAGATAGCACTCACTAGCCTCAGACCAGATATTGTACTCTGGTCTAGAGGTACCAAGCAGGTGGTACTCATAGAGTTAACTGTACCCTGGGAAGATAGGATGGAGGAGGCACATGAGCGCAAGCTCAAAAATATCAAGGCCTTATCCTCGAGAGCCAGCAAAAAGGATGGAAGGCCTGGAATCTACCAGTAGAGGTCGGCTGCAGAGGTTTTGCGGGACAGTCACTCTGGAGAACACTGGGATTGCTGGGGATTGAAGGGATGGCCAGGAAACGGCTAATAGGCAGTGTCACTGAACAGGCGGAAACAGCATCAAATTGGATCTGGATACAGCGGGAGGTGCGGTGGCAGAGCAAACCTGTTGAAGGACCAAAAACGGCATAGAGTTGGGTGGTGGTCAGCAGGGGTAGATCCAGGACGCTGGATCTGCTGTTCGAGCCCTCCCGAGGTGTTATGGGCTTAAATCGACGAAACACCAAGGAAGGGGGGTGCCCATCTGATGACCAGCTGTAGCCACCTAACTCTTGCAGTGAGCTGGCCCTGGGAGAAGGTTGGTGCTTGGAAGGAGAGGAGAGAGCGATGCCACTGGCTCACAGATGGGGCAGGGCAGAGTACCTGTAAAGGTGGGCCAGTTGCGATGATCACATCGTTTTTTTGCATATATACGATTAATCACATTCATGTCATAGTTAACTCGCGATTAATCACGTTCATGTCATAGTTAACTCACGATTAATCACATTCATGTCATAGTTAACTCGTATTAATCACGTTCATGTCATCAGTTACTCGTGATCTAATCACGTTCATGTCATAGTTAACTCACGATTAATCACATTCATGTCATAGTTAACTCACGATTAATCGCATTCATGTCATAGTTAACTCAGCGATTAATCGCATTCATGTCATAGTTAACTCACGATTAATCGCATTCATGTCATAGTTAACTCGCGATTAATCGCATTCATGTCATAGTTAACTCGCGATTAATCGCATTCATGTCATAGTTAACTCGCGATTAATCGCATTCATGTCATAGTTAACTCGTGATTAATCGCATTCATGTCATAGTTAACTCGCGATTAATCACGTTCATGTCATAGTTAACTCACGATTAATCGCACATTTTTATCTATAATAAATGTCTCTTCAATTTCTTTTTGTCACATTATGTTTTCTCATTTTAATGCTCTTATCAACATGGAAAACTAGGACTCACCCTATAGTGCAGTTAAACCATGGATTAATACTTTCTTTTTCTCAAGTTTGCTTTGAACATAGCAGTTCTTATTCACTAGAGGCTCATCATCAACCCAGCCTCTTATTTTAGGGAGAATGAACAGTAGTGGTGCGTTGACACCAAACAAAAATAGAGCGTCTGGCGTGAGTGATTTCAATCTTAAAGGAGTAGTTCACTTTTAAAAGCTTTTGCTGATAATTTACTCACCCCATGCCATCCAAGATGTCCATGTCTTTCTTTCTTCAGTCGAAAGAAATTAAGGTTTTTGATGAAAACGTTCCAGGATTTTCTCCATATAATGGACTTCAATGGGAACTAAACGGTTCAAGGTTCAATGAGAGTTTCAGTGCAAACTGTTCAAAGGGCTTCAAAACAATTTCAGACGATGAATAAGGGTCTTATCAAGCGAAATGATCGCTCATTTAATAAATAAATAACAAAGTTTAAGTTTTATAAGCACAGAACAGAGCTAGGCGAACATTTGAGCTTATAAAACTTAAACATTGTTATTTATTTATTAAATGAGTGATCGTTTCACTTGATTAGACCCTTATTCATCGTCTGGTGTCGTTTAAAGCCCTTTGAACAGTCTGCACTGAAACTGTCATTTGGACCTTGAACCGTTTGGACCCCATTGAAGTCCATTATATGGAGAAAATCCTGGAATGTTTTCATCAAAAACCTTCATAATTTTTCGAACTGAAGAAGAAAAAGACATGGACATCTTGGATGACATGGGGGTGAGTAAATTATCAGCAAAAGCTTTTTGAAAAGTGAACTACTCCTATAAATCAATGTAAGAACACGTTTACGCCTGTTGTTTTGTTTCCGGTCTAGCTAGGTCCGGTGTGGTGTTGTAGTTTTTCTAACGTTATTAGTTGTTGTAACAGCATGTGAAAAAAACGACAAAGTTTGCTAGGCCAAAAAGAACGTTAATCTCACCGTCAAAATGGGTTTTGCTGAACGCCGTTAAGTAACGTGTTTAACTGACGGCACTATTTAGAAATAAAATATACTTAGTACAAAATTAGCACACTGTAAGTTAACCAATCATTAACACACTTGAAGTATACTGAGGATTAGTCTGGCTGCAAGATACTGTTTTTCAGCATGGTCACTCTGACCAGTACTCTGGCTATTGTGTAAAGATGTGATTAATCGTGAGCATGAGTGTGATCACCTCTATGAGCACAGATTGGTCTGCGCAGCTGGCGGTTTGGCGTAGCGTTTGGATGTCCCGTCTTCAGGTCCTGGATGGACACCTGCATGTGGAGCAACACAGGAACTATTAAAGGAGCAAAACTTCTTAGTCAAGGAGAACACACTGAAAGTTAAAGCGATAGTTCACCCCATAATAAAAACTCAGAGTCAACAGAGTGACTACAGCAGCTCAACCTTAAGATTATCAAGCGACAAAAATAAAAGAAATCCACATATCTCCATGTCTATTGAGCCCTCCCGTCTAAAACAGTCTCTTCACTCTTGTGCTCAATCCATCATTATGCGCTTATTGACCTGCAGGGCCTCCAGATGCTCTTCCAGGCCCTTCAGCATCTGCTCCATGTCCCGCTGGAGCTCCTCCATCATGGCCTCCTCCTCCACCCGCAGGAAGTGATGTAGTGCCTGGAAGTCACTGTGCACTCGCCCTCCGCAGCTCCTCTCCCGCTCTCTGACGGAACAAAAAGAAGAGCTGTGTGAGTCCTGGAAGTGTCCACGTCGTGATCCTGCTCTAGTTACAGACAGACCCACTCTTATTTTCTCCATCTGGTCTGTGTCCGCGCGGATCATGGAGACGTAGGCCTCCTTCAGGGAGCAGCGTGATTCCAGACGCTCCTTCAACTGCTTCTGCAGGAGATATGCAAAACAGAACATCAGCTGACACAGAGCACTCACTCACAAATGACAAGAAAACTGCATTATCTCATCCACCTGGAGTCGGTATCAACTATCGAGAGCCAAAATCGGTCTCTCGGAAGTAAAATCCCCATTCATTTCCTCCATAAGGGAGCGCTTTTAACCATTTCTTAACCCTCAGGTGCACTTCGTTCTGGAGTCACACTTGTTATCTTCCCGGTCAAAAGTGACCGACCGGACACCTAAAAATTTAATTTCCTCCATCCAGTAAAACCAATGCAAGTTATTTTTGTTCTATAAAATTTATTCTTTGTAATTTAGTATTTTAAGACAATTGGATTGAATTTATTAATATTTATGCAATATTTATGGTCTATTTTTGCCATGGAAAATATATATATATATAAAAATATATATATACATATTTTTATTATTATTAATGCAGTATTTTAGTTTAATATAGAGTCTAGGCCTACAGAAAAAAACTTTTTTTTTTTGAAGAAAATTAGCACCATCTGGTTACAGTATAGAGAAAAAGTGTAGAATCATGGTGTAACCACTAGATGACATGTACAGCTCTCTATGGAGAAGCATGTGAATTCCCCAGATGTTTATGAACACTTTTTTTTTTACCCATGCAACCACATTTGTTCCTGTATTTGTTAATGTCAGTTAATATAAATCCAGCTGTTTACTGTGTGTTCATGTTACTTCACAGGGCATTAACTAATGTTAACGCATTTTAATAACATATTAATAAATGTTGAAATTAATATTAACTAAGATGAATATTTTGTAGAAGTATTGTTCATTCTTAGTTCATGTTAACTAATGAACCGTATTGTAAAGTGTGACCGACAGCATTAAAGCAACTCTTGAACAGAGCAATTTCAGACGAACACACAGTCCATGTGTGGGAGTCCACGAAGTCATGTGACACGACTGCTGTAAGCCTTGTGGTTTATGAAACATTAAACAATCATAAGCTTTATATCTCAAAAAAGCGGAAGTGCATTTTCAAGAAATGTTTAAAGGAAAAATACAGAACTTGTCATGAAATGCTGACATGATGTAGGACGAAGTGGAAGACGGTCACGAGTCCTGACTAGAGCTAACAAAAACATTTCCGATTAATCGTTGTTTAAAATGTTGTCAATTCAAAATCCATTCAAGAATCGATTTCTCCCATATTTCTTCATCTATCCCCCAGTGTTAGTGTCCACAGGACTGCATGTTCCAGCTGATGCTGTGAGATTATATGTGTGTTTTCTCTTAAACATTAAATAACCTGATGGTTTTATTTACAGCATCAATTTTACATCTTACGTCAAATCCTGTTTATTCATCGTATGCGTTCGAAATATAGAGTTGTGTTCTGTGTACCTAAAATAATAAGAGTTTAATAAACAGCTTTGTGGCTCGTCATTTCTTTTGATTAAAGCACTTGTAAACTTATGTTCACTGTTCTTTTTTATAAACATGTGACCCTGGATCATAAACCAGTCACGTAGTCGCACGGGTGGATCAGCGTCTATAGCCAACAATGCACTTTATAGGTCAAAATTATCAATTTTTCTTTTATGCCAAACATTATTAGGATATTAAAGGAGTTATGTCAATGTCAGTGAATAAAAATCCAGCTGTTCTTTGTTTATTCATGTTAGTTCTTTTAGAAATCTTTTTCCAAGTTAATTTGTCCGTTTCGTTGTTGAATGAACCAAATGACACGAAAGATTCGTTCATTTTGATGAACGAGTTCGAACAGGAGAGTCAACACAGAACAGATCAAGGCGAGCATTTGAGCTTATAAAACTTAAACTTTGTTATTTATTTATTAAATGAGCGATCGTTTCTCTCTGATAAGACCCTATATTTCATCTGGAATTCGCTCTAAAGCCCTTTGAACAGTTTGCACTGAAACTGTCTTTTGGACCTTGAACCGTTTGGACCCATTGAAGTCCATTATATGGAGAAAATCCTGGAATGTTTTCATCAAAAACCTTCATTTCTTTTCGACTGAAGAAAGAAAGACATGGACATCTTGGATGACATGGGGGTGAGTAAATTATCAGCAAAAGTTTTTTTAAAAAGTGTATCTACTCCTTTAAGTAAAATTCATGTTCCATTCAGATATTTTGTAAATTTCTCTTCTGTAAATATATAAAACATATATTTTTAGTGAGTGGATTCAGGAGATTTTCTCAATGTTTCGATGTTTTGGCACCCTCAGAATGCAGATTTTCAAACCCTATCTCGGATCGAATATAGTCATATCTTAACAAACTATACATTAATGCTTATTCATGAATACATCATTCAGCTTTCAAATGATTAATTAAAAAAAAAAATTACCCATGTGACTGGTTTTGGGTCACATATAGAATTTGTATTAAATCTATCGAATCAAATTTAGAATCGAAATTTGAGAATTCGAATCAAACTGAGAGCTTGTGAAATCGAAATTCGAATCTCAATTGGAACATATGACTCGATTTTAATTCACCCAAAATAAAAATTACTGTGAGAGAAAGTTTTCAAAGTTGTAGTGTCAGTACTACATTAAACTACTATATATAATGTTGAATATAATATATGTGTGTGTGCTGATAATGCCAGATGTCTGATGTCACCAGTAAAAGTGTCCAACATTATTATAAATATATCTAGTCAGTAACAGAGATCATCATATTCATCTACAATAATTCAGTGTTTTCATCTTCAGAATCATGAATATTGTTATTCTGGTGTCTCTATTGTCCTGTGTGTTCGGGTTTCAGCACTGAGACTATTCACACACACACTGCAATATCACATTTAGCATTTTTTGTTAATCGTTTATCATGAGTGTAACGATAATATCATATCTTGAGTTCAGTATCGTATAATGTGTGAATCGTGACATGAGTGTGTTTGTACACTCCTGATTTAGGATAAAGTGAAAGCGGGTCCCGAGTTGTGCTTCGTCCCTGACCTAACTCACCTCCAGATGCTTGATGGATCCAGGCGTGCAGCCGGCCCTGACCTCTCTCCACCACGCCGGCCACGAGGTAGTTGGTCTGGAAGCTCCTGTTGGGGAACTTCTTGCCGGCACTGCGGACAGGACGCCGGCCCCCTGAGGCTCTGCCAGTACGACACGATACACCTCCGGCAGAAGTGGTGCATGCAGTCCAACATCACGGGCTCCCGGAAGAGCTCGAAGCAGATGACACACGTCAGGTCCTCTCGCAGACTCGTCCTGCTGGACGCCATCAGAACACGCAGATCTCCAGCCGGATCCTTCACGTTCACTTCTGGTACACCTCACACGGACGACACGGGACCGTCTGCTAGAGCTGTGTGGTGTAGTTCAAAATCATGGGAACACTTAAGAGTAGTTCACTTTTAAAAAACTTTTGCTGATAATTTACTCACCCCCATGTCATCCAAGATGTCCATGTCTTTCTTTCTTCAGTCGAAAAGAAATTAAGGTTTTTGATGAAAACATTCCAGGATTTTCTCCATATAATGGACTTCAATGGGGACGAAACGGTTCAAGATCCAAAAGACAGTTTCAGTGCAAACTGTTCAAAAGGGCTTTAAACGATTCCAGACGACTGAATAAGGGTCTATCAAGCGAAACGATCGCTCATTTAATAAATAAATAAAGTTTAAGTTTTATAAGCTCAAATGCTCGCGCTTGCTCTGTTCTGTGTGACTCTCCTGTTCATCGAAATGAACGAATCTTTTTTCGTGTCATTTGGATCTATTCAATGAATGAAATTAACGAATTTGACTCGGAAAAAGATTTGTTCATTTTGATAAACGAGTTCGAACAGGAGAGTCACACAGAACAGAGCAAGGCAAGCATTTGAGCTTATAAAACTTAAACTTTGTTATTTATTTGTTAAATGAGCGATCGTTTCTCTTGATAAGACCCTTATTCATCGTCTGGAATCGTTTAAAGCCCTTTGAACAGTTTGCACTGAAACTGTCTTTTGGACCTTGAACCGTTTGGACCCCATTGAAGTCCATTATATGGAGAAAATCCTGGAATGTTTTCATCAAAAACCTTCATTTCTTTTCGACTGAAGAAAGAAAGACATGGACATCTTGGATGACATGGGGGCGAGGAAATTATCAGCAAAAGTTTTTTTTAAAAGTGAACTACTCCTTTATAATGAATTTCAACATTTACTAATAATTCTTGTTAACATTAGTTAATGCACGGTGAAGTAACATGAATAAACAAAGAACAGCTGTTTTTATTAACTGACATTTACAAATGATTAACAAATAACATTGCTCACTGTTAGTTCATACTGGATAATGCAGTTAACTAATGAACCTTATTGTAAAGTGTTACCAAAATCATAATAGTGCTATTGTGAAATCTTTCTTTGGGATCCTGAATAATGTGCATTTTGAAGTCTGATGCACTTTGTGTTTCATAGCGAAGCGCATCCAAAATTAAAGTCTGTGTTTACATAATATATTTGTGTGTGCTGTATGTAATTATTTTGTATATATATATTATAAATACACACACATGCATGTATATATATAAGATAATGTGTTATTCATATATAAAATATGTATATTTATATAATATAGATTATGTATTTATATATATATATATATACAGAATTTAAGTGCAAATAATTATTAAATATATACATGCATGCATAGGTATGTATATATACAAAATAATTATACAGCACACACAAATATATTATGTAAGCACACAGACTTTTATTTTGGATGCGATTAATTGCAATTAACTTTTGCACAGCCCTAATATGATTACATGCTTTTAAAACAATTATTGCCTCATCGTTATTATATATGTACTTTAAGTAATTTTAAGGGCCAAATTAATTACTCAATTGCCAAAATAATCGTTAGTGACAGTTA
Source organism: Hybognathus amarus (assembly GCA_030378365.1). NCBI lineage: Eukaryota > Metazoa > Chordata > Actinopteri > Cypriniformes > Leuciscidae > Hybognathus > Hybognathus amarus. The sequence goes on from JAQIUQ010005315.1 coordinate 46,940, forward strand.
ATGTTTTAAATAAGTTAAAACTTTTCAAAACGCATCTATATTTTTTGGCATTTTCTGACTTTCAGTTTCACTTTATTGTGTTGTCTCTGTTCTTGTGAACTCATTTCTTGTATTGTCTGGAGCATGTTGGTAACCCCTAGTAATCAGTTTTCGGGTTCATAGGCCAGTCTACGCTTATATAATTTTAAAAAGGCATGACTTGTAAGACTAGTCTAAGCAGTTTATCAACCAGTCACTGTTTTCATTTTTACTACTCAGTATATGATCTTAAATGAGACGTTGGTGTCTTTTACAAAATTATACAATTGTCAACATGTCAACATTCAGCTAAATATAAATGTAAACATGCCATAGTTCATTTCTTACTACAGTAAAAAACAAACATTATAAATGATTATGGGATCTGCATCATATACAGTGAACTGGCTCAGATTCTAAACAGCATGTGAGTACTGATAGGCCTACATACAATAACATGATGATTTATGATTAAAAATCAAAGTACTTCTACTAAATTACTCCCAGGCATGCATTACAATGACACATGTCTTAAAACATGTCCTGTAACCCATGGTTAATGATGGACAACAGTCGCAGCAAATACTTAATGTTACCTCGTGTATAAGGTTACTGTAACTAAGGTATTTAGGCAGAAACTATAAGTTTAGAAACTTATTGTGAATTTCTGTATGCTGTAACAGTTCGTGCTTCCGAAACTAATGCATTTATCGACGAACTGCATATTAGTAGCCTTTTACACCAACTATACACTTTAAACGTAAACTTTTGAACAACACAATATGATAATAGTATATTTTACTAAAGAAAATGCACACACATAAAACACGTCCTGATGTTAAAGCTGCTGTTGCGCGCTCGGTGTAGATGTAAACAAAACATTAGCCTGAGTTAGCTACACGGCTAAACACAACTAACGTTACACTCATTATACGAAAATAAAGATGCAGATATGAAAAATATGTGTTGTTGTTATTAAATAAATAAACAGTATACCTTACCCTCTGTGGTTTGGTTGTCCGTGAAGCCGCAGAGAGACTGGGAAATCAGATCAGTTGTGTGTGTGTGTGTGTGTGTGTGTGAAGTGCATTCGGTTCACTTTCATTATGATTCGGACAGCCGCGCAATGGGTTAAAACACATGATGATGGAAACGAAATCAAAACCATGCAGGCATGCACATCTTGAAAAAAGTTTTTCTATTCACAGCCCTGCTGGCGGATAAATAAAACCATCCTCAGCTGGTTAGCTAGTTTAAGAGGGGCTTTGACACTTTTTTTAGCTGACCAGGCTGGTCTTTGATGGGAGACCAGCTAAAACCAGATACACACCAGTTTGGCCATGCTGGAAGACCAGCTTACACCACAGCTAAGGCCAGCCAAACAGCATAGCCTGGTTTTAGCGGAGATTTTCCAGCAGGGTAGTGAGACTTTTTTTTTTTTACTTTGGTCCTCAAGATAAGAAATAAGGCAGAAGTACGAAATTTCAGGATGTTTCATCGTTTTAAATGATCAAAATACATCTATGACAAAAGGGCTCTAAAATGTGGCTTCTTATAAAAAAGTGTTCCTGTGGCTCAATTTAACCCATGCAGGATACAATAGATTGACATTTAGTCAAAAGGTTCCTCTGCAATGTCAGACCCCATTTTTTACAGTCTATGTGCCAGACATGATGTTAGGCCATTAGGCACTACAGGTGGAAAGATATATATAAGATTAAAATCTGGTGAAAAGCGTCTTCTGGTTCTTATCAGGAGAAGGATTTGGTGTAATTTATAGGCCTACATTGTTCCTGTCAAATAAATTTGAATCGTAAATAATAATAATAACTAAACCAGTTGTGTAATATTAAATTGAAAGTATACCAGTTTATACATCAGAGATTTACCCTTTACCTTAACTAGTGCATTATGGTGGGGTAAGTTAAAATGCTGGCTGATTTGCCCCAAAGCATTTGTCTCACTTTGCCCCATAACTGCCATTTTGGAGCAAAATTAGCTTTCCAATTAATGTTTATATTTAGCTAAATGATTTGCATGGTTTTATACATTCAATATGGATCATAAATATTTTTAGAACAGGACAAATTTGCTTTTATGTAACAGCCATTGCATCTGTTGAGCTCAAATTTATTTTTGAATAGCCAAAAACATTTTTTAAAGTAAATGGGCGCCTTCCACTCCCATGTGTCTTTATCTTTTTCACAGTCTGGCAGAAATGAAGGTCACATGACAATAAAAGTGTACCCAAGATAAAGGGTGGTCAACTTACCCCTTGGCTCATCTTACCCCACTCTCCCTTACTGATAATAAGCTTATAGTAGACTTATGGTAGTAGCCTAAATTTCATTGTGACATCTCTCATGTCTTGAACAGATACAGTAATAGCCAAGTGCCAAAATTAGTTTTTCTAACAACATAATCACACTATTATCATCACACCGTAGAATTTTAGATGGAGTGAAGTCACATGGAGAAGTCACAAGAGCTATATATATAAATAGCTAACTTTAGAGTCAAAAGTCCAAGTAAGAAAAAAAATAGGCCTATGTTTTAGGCCTATGTATTTTCAAAGGCCTCTTTAAACTAGAATCATGTTTCTGAATTTTCATATTTTTTGTAATAGCCTAGCTGTTGGATAAACAAATGAGTAAAACCATTGACAGACTGAATAAGAATTTAATTGAAAACATTTTTTCTCTGGACAAAAATTCTCACAAGTATCTTTCATAAATGTCAAGTCAGGGCAAGATGTGGCATTTTTATGTGTTTAATAAAGGTCTGTGACTTAAAAAAAGGATTTACCCTGAAAAAAACACTAAAGTAAAAGGTGTGACAATATATATACCTTAGAAGAATTCGAGTGATGTCACTCGGTTAAAGTTTACTTGTTACATGCATGCAATTAGAAGGCAAATGCAGTTTTAAAAATAGATAAATGAACATTCTCCTACTGATACTGAAACTACTGGGAAACACACACGTGTTGTGCGTGTGTGTGTGTGTGTGTGTGTGTGTGTGTGTGTGTGTGTGTGTGTGTGTGTGTGTGTGTGTGTGTGTGTGTGTGTGTGTGTGTGTGTGTGTGTGTGTGTGTGTGTGTGTGTGTGTGTGTGTGCTGTGGTGTCGTGTGTGTGTGCGTGTGTGTGTGTGTTGGTTCAGCAGTGCCTCGTGTGATAAAAACAATCAATTAAATCTGCTCAATAAAAATGTGGCAACAGATTACAAGCAATATTTTTAATTAAATTCAACAAATAAGCATTAAGTTAGAATTATTCAAATTAATTCATTCAAATTAATCTATTTAAAACTAATTTTACTAAAGAGAACATTGGTGGCAATTGTTCAACGATTAACTTATGATGCTTTTGGTAAGAACGCAGCCCAGACTGACTTTATTTCTGTAATTCGTCTACAGTTTTTGAGAATTAACAGGTTTAGATGGTTTAGGTTTAGACAGGGTTCCTTCAGTTGGACAGTTTGACTCTTGGCTTTTTATGTGAGTTTGTGGTTTTTGTATCAGTGTTTTGCTAAAGCGCATAATTTGTTCCAATGGAAACCACAAACAAAGACAGTAGTTATCTGATATTAATAGTTTTTAAATGCACAGACATACAGAATCAACATATGACGTCACAACCAGGAAAGGATAAAAGCAAGCAAGTCGATCACAGCGATGCAGGGAGTACGGTAGGGCGACGCAGCGCCATATGTGCCAGGAAAGATGATGACCCTCCTGAAGACGCTGAGCTGAGCCGCCTTTCATTACCGCTCAGCATCTGTCGAGAGCGCAACTGAGATGGCAAAGAGCTCCCAGCACTGGACCCTGGGACAGGTACAAGGAACAGTTCCTCCATTTAACCAAGGCACGGAGACACGCGACGCGAGTGCCAGCTGAAGCGCAGAAGCTAAGGCCGGTCAGACCGGATGTGCTTTTATCCTTTCCTGGACATGACGTCACCCACCCGTGACGCTCACTCTCCACCACTGGACGCAATCACACAGGGGCGTTCCCAAAGCATTGTTGACGCAGCGCGAGTTCCCTTGAAAGTTTATACCTTGAGTATTGACTGTCTGCTTAATCTCCACTAACACTTTATTTTGATGCTTTTCAACAGAACTACATTTCAACTTATTCTAACCCTAACTCTACCAGTCTTCTAATACTATACTAACAGTCTAATGGGAGTTAGTTAACATGTGCAAAGTTACTTGTAGTAACAGCATAAAACAAGGGACCATCAAAATAAAGTGAAACCATATCAAATAACTATTTGATGATTAAAAAGTTTATCATTTGGATGTCTTTGCTTATGCAACAAATTATGTGCTTTAGCAAAACCCTGTTACAAAAACCACAAACTCAAAAAGAGTCAAGAGTTTAATAAAGCCCAATAAAGGAAATACTGATCACCATAATGGTGACCAAACATTTTCAATAAAACATCAACATCTAAACCTGTTAATTCCCAAAAAGAGCTGTAGACGAATTACAGGAATAAAAGTCAATCTGGTTTGTAATACAAGAGATTTAAAAGTATTTTCATCTAAGGCTCTGAAGTCAGTTGTAGTTCTTGTGTTTCTCTTTTCTTCATTGATTCTGCTCATTATCATTCGGTGTCTTCAATGTTAGCAATAAAAAATAGCTAAATAGTGCTTAATTCATCTTTAATGTCTTGATTTGTTCCAAAAACCCAGTTCTTATTTGTTGAATATAATTAATAATATTACTTACCACAATATTATTGAGTAGATATAGTGTAGTATTTTTTTACAGAGTATGACCTCACACACAGGTCAGAAACAAACCCCATATAGTATGAAACAGTGCACTCAGAAACAAAGACTATCAGTGATATTCCAAATCACAGCCATCGCTTAGTTATCCTACTGCAATACATGATGTCAGTTTGACAGTTTCAGTTATTCACAGTGTCAGAATGAAATCAGCAGGACGTTATAATTATAATCTCACTATGGATGACTGACGGCATGCAGTACTGAAATAGAGCTATGCATGCCATCCCGATTCAACTGTCATACGTGTACCTCAATGCAACCAACTGACAATCATATCTGATTTGATGAGTGTATTGAAAAGCGTCACATTGCATGGACAGAGCCCTCCACTAGAGCAGTTCCTCCCCCACACACAAACACACACTGCCCGCATGCAGAAGCACTCATGCACCTAAAGTTCACCAGCTACATCTGATCTCGGGGTGCTTTTGCTTTAAAAAAGGAAAGTGCATGTATTTCTCTCCGTCCTCGGATATGCATTGAGTGTGTTGTGCATCGGGGTTGTTTGCGAGGATGAAGCGGATCCTGAAGCTGTCGCGCGCGGAAGACATGCGTGAACTTCCCCGCGTATGAACTATCATCTCCACAATCCCGGCTATTACAGGGCTGATGCCTCAATCATAAGGTGAGTGGCTGATCTCTGGGTTAAGGCGTTTTGTAGTGTTCAACACGATGGAGAGATGTGGATTTCAGTCAAGGCACGCGGCAGGTGTCTGTGATTGCGCACAATTCAAAATATAAATTCGAATTTGAATTTCAGAAAATGGAATTACATTAAAATAAAATGTAAAAATATTTTAATTAAAGTCATTTTAACCATGAGGTATGATACTAATAGCAAGGTGTAAAATGATAGTTATAAAAAAATGTGTAATAAATTAAAATTAATTGAAGAATTACATTTCACAGATTTACCCAAGGTGATCAAAATTGTCATCCATATGTAGTATTAAGAGCAGTGGGTCTAGTTAATTTAGTCTAAAAAGAAATGAAGTGATTATATGTTTTGTGCCAAAGATTTAATGAAATTCCTGGTGTGCGTATGTGATTATTGGATTTCTTTGCATTCCACTTCAGTAAATTCCTCCTCCTGTCATCCCAACTCAATATCCTGTGGGATACGGCCAATTGAACTCCAACTCATGAACCGAACTCGAGACAATTCCTGAATTCTACTCAGCCTCGGTTTGTAATTGATTATTGAGTTTATGTGTTTTGCATTTACAAAACCCACAGAGTAGCTACGTCATTCCTATATGTTACTATGTATTTTTATTAAGTAGATAATAACATTAGATAATGTCCTTTTATGTAGAGTTCTGTAGTTGCATCATCAGGACAGTGTCTGCATAGTAAGAGCGCTCTTCATGAGTTAGTGTTGATGTGGAGGAGGAGCAGAACATCATAATGCCAGTCAAGCTGATTCACTGAGGACACGAGCATCTGACCCTAGAGCAGTGAACAACACCAGTGGCTATTCTCAAGCGTTTCCCATTGGGTTATATCTCAGAAGGCTTGATATTCATTAGGCACTTTGGATGATTTAATACACACAATGCCTTCAAGAAGGAGTCTTACGACATATTACAACTACATGGAGGTCATAAGAATCCAATTTGTCCTGTCTTGATACATTACAAACTACTGATTGGACTCTCATAGTTTAAATGAAGATTAAAAGGAAAGGTACAACCTTGCATTCCAGCATGTGTCTTTAAATGCAAATGAGCTGCTGAGTCCCCGCCTCCTTTCCAGAAGAGGGCGGAGCCTTTAGAGCTCGTGCCTCGGATACTCTGTCAAAAACTAAAACATCTGTTTGGTTTTGGTTATCCTCTATCATGTTCACGCTCACATGACAGTTCTTCATCATCATGAAAGTTTATTATCTGTAAGCCATTTCAATTTAAACTTCTGATATATGGTTTTCTGAGTGCACAGAAAGCTGGATGTAAGGTGGAGTATTAAACTAAGCTCTCTCTCATCTTACTGTGCTTAAACTGTCAAAAACACACAAAGTTCACATAAACACACTCGGTTATGTCTGTGAATGTAAACAGCAGGGAAAGAAATCATATGTGTATATTAGATCTGTGTATTAAAGTGACAGTAGTGTAATATACAGGAGCTACTGCTATATGCTGTTAATATGAATCAAACAACAAAAGAAAATCACTCGCTGCTCTCGACTGAATAACTTTAGTAGCTTTAATAACAACAGATTTCATAGTTGTACGCTGCTGTTAAATGCTCAGGTTTTTACCACAATGGCTGGTTGTGGACACACACTATGGACACATAAATGATTCAAAAACAATATAAAAGTGAATTTTGCATAATAAGTCAATGCTGTGTGAGCAGGAGGATCATCTCTCTCGCTCTCACAACCAAAACAATGTTCTTCCACAAAATGCTCACAATTTGTTTTTGGAAAGTTACATAGTTGTACCTTTAACCAAAAGTCAAACAGATATATTAGCAGTTATCATTAGCAAATAACTGCTAATATGCTATAAAACGTTATATTAGCAGTTATCATTAGCAAATAACTGCTAATATGCTATAAAACGTTATATTAGCAGTTATCATTAACTGCTAATATGCTATAAAATGCTATATTAGCAGTTGTCATTAGCACATAATATGCTATGAAACGTTACATTAGCAGTTATCATTAGCATATAACTGCTAAAATACTATAAAATGCTATATTAGCAGTTATCATTAGCAAATAACTGCTAATATGCTTTAAAACGTTATATTAGCAGTTATCATTAACTGCTAATATGCTATAAAACGTTATATTAGCAGTTGTCATTAGCACATAACTGCTAATATGCTATAACGTTACATTAGCAGTTATCATTAGCATATAACTGTTAAAATACTATAAAATGCTATATTAGCAGTTATCATTGGCAAATAACTGCCAATATTGTATAAAACGTTATATAAGCGGTGATCATTAGCACATAACGGCTCAAATGCTATAAAACGTTATATTAGCAGTTGTCATTAGCACATAACTGCTAATATGCTATGAACCGTTACATTAGCAGTTATCATTAGCATATAAATGCTAATATGTTATGAAACACTACATTAGCAGTTATATGCTAAAATACTATAAAACGTTATATTAGCAGTTATCATTGGCAAATAACTGCTAATATGCTAGAAAACGTTATATTAGCCATTGTCATTAGCATATAACGGCTAATATGCTATAAAATGTTATATTAGCAGTTATCATTAGCATATAACGGCTAATATGCTATAAAACGCTATATTAGCAGTTGTTTCAGTTCAGGAATGTATCATCCACTTCTTTTCCAATTGATATTTTGGTAAATACATATTGGGAAGAAAAGTACAATGCGAATTCCTTTTTATGTTGACTTGTTACAACATGCTCATGGCCAGAAAGCTTTCGTAAACGCCTTCACATCTCTGAACGGCTAGAACTCAGTAACAAATGGAGGCAATACTTTTTTATAAGAAATAATAGAAATACCCATCAGCTAAAAACAGTGTTACTACCTAGTTTCCTTCTTTTAATTCAATGCACCCTGGAAAGATGGAGTGTCCTGTAGAGCCGGTGTCATCTCTCGTGGGGGAAGACCGCATTAGGGCAGTGTCTCTGTTTTCAGTCTCTAAATGACCCAAGATGTCAAGGTCTTTAGGCAATTTTCATTTCCCCTTGAGCAAATAGCTGTCCATACAGTTCGAATCATATAATCAGCTTAAATGACAATATAGGCACTTCTAAATGTGCTCTTGAGCTCCAATCACTCCTAACGCTCAGGCATCGTCTTGCTTCTGAGCGGACTGCAAATTGGGTTTTAATGAAGCTCTATCCATCTCTCATGAGCTGAAAAGGGCCTCGTTAACCTTTTTGTAATTAAATATAGTTTAATATTTCGGCAGCATAGCCGTGATAGTCGACATTTAATACTAGCTTTAATTGAACATGATACGAAAACATCAAAGATGGCTGTGTTTGTGTAAACTGTGTGAAACGCCAATATCTCAGCTGTTATTTCTCCATCTAATGATGTCGTTATCTAACTCTCGGTTATGTGGCTTGCGGTGTTGTAATGATATATTATGACTACATATTTCATCAGGTGTGCATGTCTCATTCAGAGCACGCTAAGAGAAAAGACATGTTCAGATGTCTTTCATGCTGAGAATCAGATCTCTGACGTGCATTTATAATTGAAATTGTGTAATGAAATGTGAACTGTTTTTCCCCTTCATTTCATATGTTCTTAAAACAAGTCCACATACTGTGCCTCCGACAGAGTGAACGTCTTTTTTTTTTCATTTTTCTGAAAGTCATCATGTTATGAACTAGTATCATTTAGAGAAAGTACAAACACAAATGTGGTGCTGAAAGTAGTTCTAAGTTTTAAATGGTTAAAAATACTGTTCAAGTTAAAATCACCTTCAGGCTGTTTGCTTGTTGGCAAACGCAATTTAGACTACGTATGTCTACCATTAAGAAAAAAATTGTCCACCATTAAGAAAAGAAACTTGTCTGATAACAGGATAGTCACATACAGAAAACACTAAAGTACATGCCTGATGTGTCCTAAAGTTATGAAAGGGAAGTAGCGCTGGTCTTTTCTCCTCTATTGAGTCGTATCGAGTGAAACGCTTCAGGAACAAGAACACATGTGGGCGGGGCTTGATTGTATCTGTGGGGAATTGATTGGACGGTTGTGGTTTGCTATTGGCTGATGTAGCGTGAGTGACAGGTAATAGCCCCGCCCTCGTCATCAGAGAAGAGATGCTGAAAGTTACTTCGATTCAAGATAACGAGGCTAAAATATTTAAAACTATAATGATGCACTGATAAATCATTTATAAGAAACTGCAATATTCCATTCAAAAGCAATAATTGTCCATTTTGATTTCGGTGACTTTAATAGGAATGGTGTGATTTAGTATACACGTTGTATGTTTTATATGTTTTATAATGTACCAATACACAGAGGAGCAAATAGTGGCAAGTTGTAAACATTATTGTAATTTAATACAACTTTAATTCAGAAATTAACCCTTGTGGTCTTTTTCAGATTTGTCTTAATTGATAATTTTGCCTGTTTATTAATGCCATCTGCATACATTTTGCCACAGGTGTGTATTGTTTGTGGAATTGTACTATATCTCTCCCATTTCCTTCAATAAACCTATTTTACACTAGTAACACACAATAGTTCCTCTCAGGACCTTCAGGACAAAAATCACCCCATTGAAACCCATTTAAACGGCAATTTTCAATCCCAGAGTCGTTTAACTATAAAATTAAACACGCTTTCATTCTGTTGGCAAGGCTTCCAAAAAAAATAAAAATGTTTTGCTATTTTTTTTTTCAGATAGAGCCATTTTCTCAGGTTTGGCCTCTAGAGAAAAACACACTTTATTCCTGTTTTCTGCTTCTGCATATTATAGAGCCAATTTGATAAATTATGCATTTATAATCATGTGTGTGTGCTTGTAATATTTCAGAGAGAAAACTTACTATAAAATAAGTCAACCGCAGTGTCCCAGTGAGTTTTGCTCCATCTAAAGGGGAAGATGTGTTACTGCGCCAAACACACATTTTTTGTGATATCAACCTCAAATTTGGAACCGGACTGTTACATTTATGGCTTTGATTTTCTCACAGTTTTAGAGTTCAACATGTTTAATAACGTTTTTATTGGTTTTACTTTTTAAACTTTTAAGTCTAACTTTTTTCAACTGACGCACAAGGGTTAAAAACACGCTCTTCGTAGAAGAGGTATATGACATATCCACATATTCTCTATGGGCAGCCATTTTGGAAACGGAATTGAACATTTTCTCTTCTTTCTGACAGGTTTGCGTTGTAAATCCAGGTCGATATGGGCCAATCAGATCACGCCAATGCAACGGAGGACACGCTCCACGAGGGAGATGTGGGAAACGCCAGCAGCATCAACACCTACAAACCAGCGTTTGTGGACGACATCACCAAACACCTGGGCGTTCAGATCTCGCTGAATCTTCGCATACTCGCTCATAATCCTGCTAGGACTTGTGGGAAACAGCCTCGTCATTTACATGATCGTCCTGTACCGAAACATGCGCACCGTCACCAACTACTTCATCGCCAATCTGGCCTTGGCGGATCTGATGGTGGACTCGGTGTGTTTGCCGTTCACGCTGGTTTACACGTTGCTGGACGAATGGAAATTCGGCGCGGTGATGTGTCACATGGTGCCGTACGGCCAGGCTCTGAGCGTCCACGTGTCCGTTCTCACACTAACGGTGATCGCCATCGAGCGCTGACCGCTGTATCGTCTTCCACCTCGGCCAGCGCCTCAATCGCTGCACTAGCTTCATCATCATCGGCCTGACCTGGGCGCTCGCCGCCGTGCTAGCCGGCCCGCTGGCGATTTTCCGAGAGTATCGGCTACGAGGAAATCCCATACATTGATTTACGCATCGCGGTTTGCTCCGAGAAATGGCCTCAGCGGCACCAACGTGGTCTACAGCGTCTCCATGCTCCTCTTGCAGTACGTGGTCCCTTTAGCGATCATCAGCTACGCTTACGCGTGCATCTGGATGAAGCTGAAGAACCACGTTAGCCCGTGCCCAGCCGCAGCGACGGCCTCGTGCGCCGGAAGAAGACCACTAAGATGCTAGCGCTAGTGGTCGTGGTCTTCGCCGTTTGCTGGCTTCCCTTCCACGTGTTTCAGCTGGCCAGCGATCTCGACTTGATCCTCAAGTTCAAAGAGTACAAACTCATTTACACCCTGTTTCACATCGTGGCCATGTGCTCAACCTTTGTCAACCCGCTGCTCTACGGCTGGATGAACCAGAACTACAGGAACGGCTTCCTCATGTTCTTCCGCTGCGAACACAAGCCCGACTCCATCTACCCCGAGGGCTCCTTCAGGACTCGCTCGCTCAGAGGGATGATAGTGAACGGGGCCCACGAGAGCCAGCCCGCCGCTGCCGTCTGATCGTCTGCACAAGAGTATTACAGTATACAGCACATATACAGTGTATATACGGTAAGGGATAAAGGCACATTTGATTTTAATCTCTGGTAAACCACTACATTGGCGTAAAACTCACCGCTGCACTTATCTAAACATCTACGGTTCAGTTTGCATGTGGAAATTGATACAAAATAAGTATACTTGGAGATACATTTATTAAGAATGGTTATGTAAGGTTCAAGTATTTTAAATATACTTATGTTGAAAGTATAATGATATCAATGTACTTATTTGTAGAACTTGGGAATAAATTGACCAACTTTTCAGCGTATAAAAGTATACTCGTTAGTTTATGAAAGTGCACTTTGAAGTATACTCTCAGTAAACTCTAGTTTTGTAGTTTTATACTGCTAGTATACTTGTAGTTTTCTTAAAAGTCCCACTGTAGTCAATAACTGTATCCCTTAAAGGGTACGTATCATGCTTTTAAATAATTCATTTTTACTTATAAATCATACATTTGTGGTCTATATAAAGCATAACTGCAATGGGTCTGAATTCCTCATTATTATAGCTCCACAGGCTCCTTTTCTACCCCTTTCTGATGTGCTTCTGTGAGCAAGTCGTTTCAATGCGGCCCCTTTAAATAAAAAGGCGTACCGTCTTACCCCGCCCGCTCTCCAGGTCGCTGAGTTCACGGTCAGTTCAACTCTTCTGCGTTCGGCCATTATTGTAGTTTGATAAGAGATACGATTACTATAGCTTCAAAGAACATTTTTATTCACACGTTAACAAAATGTCAACAACGGAAGACTTGTCCACCAAGCCTTACATATTCGAGCCAGAGCGAGCGATTTGAAAAAGATGACGACGACGAACCTGCAGGTCTTCATATGGAGGCAGGTATGTAAGTTAATGTTGTTTAACTAACAGGTTGAAAATATGACCAAAACAGAATATAAAGATATAAACGAAAGCACCTGAAGAGAATAATTTCATCTTTTCTGTACTTATAAACACTCCAAATCTACAACAAAATGCATTTAAGGGCTAAAAAAGTGGATTTTGCATGATATGTCCCCTTTAAAACTCGTAATTTCTTCCTGTTTTAAAATATCTTGAACGTAACTCGACACCCTTGCCTCATTTAGTATGTGCGGTTGTATGACTATGCAAATGTCAAGTCGAAATGAATATGCAGTCGAAAATAAATGAAGGTTTTTGATTAAAACATTCCAAGATTTTCTCCATATAATGGACTTCAATGGGGTCCAAACGGTTCAAGGTACAAAAGACAGTTTCAGTGCAAACTGTTCAAAGGGCTTTAAACGACTCCAGACGATGAATAAGGGTCTTATCAAGAGATTTGGTTCATGTTCATTTTGATGAACGAGTTCGAACAGGAGAGTCACGACGCGCATCACAGAACAGATGCAAGGCGAGCATTTGAGCTTATAAAACTTAAACTTTGTTAATTATTTATTAAATGAGCGATCATTTCGCTTGATAAGACCCTTATTCATCGTCTGGAATCGTTTAAAGCCCTTTGAACAGTTTGCACTGAAACTGTCTTTTGGACCTTGAACCGTTTGGTTCCCATTGAAGTCCATTATATGGAGAAAATCCTGGAATGTTTTCATCAAAAACCTTCATTTCTATTCCACTGAAGAAAGAAAGACATGGACATCTTGGATGACATGGGGGTGAGTAAATTATTAGCAAAGGTTTTTTCAAAAGTGAACTACTCCTTTAAAGCGTATTAAAAACACTGTCACATACACACATAAACAACATTAAAAGCTGGATTTTCACCACAGGGGACTTTAAGAGAAGTATACTAATGGCACTCTTGAATAGTCTTCTTTTTTATAAAGGTCTTATTATTCATTTTCAACAGTTTTTCAACTGAAGAATCTGTTAAAGTGATAATAAATAGCTGGCTGATTTTCCATTAGACATGACATGGTTAGATTCAGATGGTCATTTAAGTTGGGTATACACCTTTGAAAACGTCCCCATATTTGTAATCAAAGCATCATATTTAAAAAATATGACATTATTCATTTCATATAATAAAATACCATGAAGCAACATTGTATTCTCCCTCAAGCAGCGTAAAAAGCTTTCAGAATCTTTGCATTTATTTTAAATAATATTTTTTTCTGTATTTTTTAATTTAATGATTTATTTATTTTATTTACGAAACTAAATAGAAAATGGTACAAACTTTGAAGTGCTTGTGGAAAAGATCTGAAAAGCCTTGAGCCTCGTTGCTTCCTCCGCTGCCTTTACACAACGACGAACACGCTGTGTTATTGCCTCATGACATCATCTTGTGCAGGTTATGTCCATTTATCATCATCCAAACTTGTGCAAAACTCTCACTCGTAAAGTCTGGAGTCAGCCGTGGCTCAATCACTGCGAGCTGTAACTGTCATGTGACTGATCAGGATCAATATAACACCTGGAGATCTTGAAGTCCACCATCTCTGTTTATGGCGCCACAGTCAATCGACTGAACCATTAGTCATGTGACTAATCACTGTGGGCCATATGTGATGACATCATCACAGCTCTGATTGGCTGATGTCACTACAAGAGCACACACAATCCCAAACGCTTCACTAGTGACTATTTCTAGCTGTTACATGAAGTCAATTTCATGCTTCAAGAGAACTAGTGTATTTGTGATATATATGGACTTCCTGTTGTCAGAAAACACAGCAAATATTGAACCGCTGTCATTGCTTTGTCATCGCCAAAGCGAACCAGCCCAAACCTCATGCCATGGTTACAAATATATCCACCCATTGCATTGTGGGACACAGTCTCTGCACAATGTGCTTTGTTGTAAAATGCTAATTTTGGCAGTTCTGGGTGTTACGTTCATGCATACATGAATTAGCTTACAGTATGTGACCCTGACCACAAAACCATGAAATTGAGATTTATACATCACCTGAAATCTTAATAAATAAGCTTTCCATTGATGTATGGTTTGTTAGGACAATATTTGGCCGAGATATCCATTCTGAAAATCTGAGGGTGCAAAAAAATCGAAACATTGAGAAATCGCCTTTAATGTTGTGCATTTACAGTATGTTCACCATTCAATTCACTCAATTAATATTTACAGTAGGACATTTACAAAATGTCTTCATGGAACATGATTTTTACTGAATATCCTATGATTTTTGGCATAAAAGAAAAATTGATAATTTTGACCCATACAATGTTTTGTGATTCAGGGTCACACTCACATATGCAGAAATAGCAAGATTTGAACAAAATCTATGAAAATATACAAGCATCAACATGCAACCAATGAGTGAACATTAAACTAATGAATGTCTTTGTTATTCACTTGCTGGAAATTGTATGACGTGGATGAATTTGATTGCATGTGTTTTGTGTCAGTTTGCATAAGGCCGATATTTCATGTAAATAAATCGCTTTAGGCTAATGATTGTATTTATACTGTAAGCTGTGAAGGTCATGTGGTGCAAATCGTTAATGTAATCTTGCTTCACTGGCATATGTAATATGTATTCTCTGGAGTCAGTGAGATATGAAATTATTTTAAGTATTGCTTATTTAACCTGATCTGTGAGAGAAATGAATGCACTGGAGGCTGGCAGACTGGATGAAAGGAAAATAAAACTACAGCAACATTTGCATATTGTTTTTATCTGTCTGGTGCCTTATTGAATCTACTAATCTATTTTAGCAGGAGAAAAAGCCTTGTCAACACAACACATAAGAGAAAAGGTCTGCTTCACAGCAACATTTGGCTGAATTATGAAAACAAAGCAATAATGTCCACACTGCAGCTGCTGTATTATTCATCTCCTGTACACAACTCAGAGTTTTTCATGCTGTTTTATTCTGTGTGTTATTGCACACGGGGCACAAAGGGAAAGAAGCATCTGCGACACAAACCTCTAGAGCTGCACACAGAGGAACAAGGTCTGCTCCACAAACATGATTGGGTGGTTATTTTGAAATGTGGCAATTTACGAAAATGACTTCATCAGGAGAGTGAATTGTCGGCTATTTCCTGAATAATTTTGCTCTAAAAGTAGCAAATCCTTTGTGCAAATGGGGTCCTGTATATTACAGTGTACATCTCTATATTTTTTGTCGTGTTTTGTTTTTCACCACAGCAAATCTAAGTAAGAAGTGCCTTGAATGAACTAAGGCTGTTTTCCTGTCAGGATTGGATCTAATCTGATCAGGTTCTGCCCTCTGTTGGACAGAAGTGAAACATATATAACCAAACGAAATACTAGTATAAATAGTTAAAAATAATAGCGACGCAAATAGCGTGCATATGGTAGCGTTTCCTATCTTTGTATTGTTTAAATATAGAAATCCATTTCCAAAGCAATTACAGTTTAGCAATTAATTTATTATTTTACAAGCATAAAATCTTCGCTGGTCTAACAGATCTGTCATATTAAAGTAACGAATTATAAGCCTTTAAGAAAAGTGATTAAAGTACACAGTTATGTTGTTTGTTTTTTAACAAGGGAATAAACCACTAGTTGAACGAGATAAGTAGTGACACCATTCATTCTGCTTGACAGAGAATCAGAAACAACTGGATAAACGGGAAAAAGAGAAATGAAAACACTGCAGTATATTCAGGTCTGAAACGACTGAAAGATATGCTGCTTGCTTTATAGTTTTACAAATAAACAATATTTCCATCTTAAAAGAACTTGTGTCAGGGTTATGTTATGTTGAAAAGTGTTGTTAACAGGACCTACTACAAACAGAAGACAACTAGAACAGGGGTTCTCAACCTCTCAACAGTCCTCGCGACCCACTGCTCTGCATATTGTGCATGCTCCCTTATTTAACACACCTGATTCAGATCCTCAGCTCATTAGGATAGACTCTACCCTAACGAGCTGAGGATCTGAATCAGGTGTGTGAAACAAGGGAGACATGCATGCAGAGCACTGGGTCGCGAGGACTGGAGTTGACAACCCTGATCTACAGGCACTCTCTGTGAGTTCGTCCTGCTTGGAATTTGGGGTTGGTGAGTCACTCTCAAACCAAAACACGGTTAAGTACCTAAGGTGCTCTTGACTCCTTTCAGAGCGCAGGTCATTACCCAGTGCTTCCGCCCTCAGTGAACCTTGCTCTCAAAATCTATCTGGAGCATTCTGCACCGTTCAGGTAGTCAAAATAGGTCTTTGTGTGCTTCGGCGGCCGCACCAAGGGGTTCTGGTTACGAAGCAGAGGTCATCAAGATGGTAGTGGATGCCATCTCTCTGCCTCAGTGGACCAGGATTGTCCCATAGGCGCTAGAGCCCATTCTACAAGAGGCATGACCTCTTCGTGGGCTTGGTCCAGTGGTATACCAATCGAAGACATTTGTTTAGCGGCCGACTGGTCCTCACCATCCACATTTGTTAGGTTCCTTAATTTGGAGGTACCCTGCTGGGAAGCTAGAGCCCTTTGGTGTGATAGTTCAGACCTGACGGTGTACAGTCTTGTCAGTCTAACAAGTTACTGTCCTTAAGCACAACATTATTCTAGGAAGTATTCTGCCCACATGAGCCCTCATTATACATTTGGACCTGAATCACGTCTGGTTCACTAGTTTTATTTTGGCTTGTGTTTCACTGTGAGCCCCGCCAGTCGAGACAGAGTCAGTTGCTAATAGGGTGACATTTTACATTGCGTCCCCACTGTGTATTAGCTGCGCAATACGAGGTGACTGTTCTCTAAAGCAGGGGTTCTCAACTCCAGTCCTCGCGACCCACTGCTCTGCATATTGTGAATGTCTCCCTCACTTAACACACCTGATCCTCAGCTCGTTAGGATAGACTATTCATCAAAGATTCATCCCCTTCACCCACTCTCAGTTTCAGTCAGTTCTCTGCCCTTTATTGTTTATCATCTACATGTAATGTGGTTGTAATTTCTCCTCGATTTTCTTCTGTTCGGTGTGTTGAATATTAAAGTCTGTTTGAGTATCTCATAAAAGTGCATCTGTCCATCATGAAAGTGAATCTGTCCATCATAAAAGTGCATCTGTCCATCATAAAGTGCATCTGTCCATCATAAAAGTGCATCTATTATCATAAAAGTGCATCTGTCCATCATAAAAGTGCATCTATCCATCATGAAAGTGAATCTGTCCATCATAAAAGTGCATCTGTCCATCATAATAGTGCATCTATCCATCATAAAAGTGCATCTATCCATCATGAAAGTGAATCTGTCCATCATAAAAGTGCATCTGTCCATCATAAAGTGCATCTCTCTGTCATAAAAGTTCATCTGTCCATCATACACTTGCATCTCTTCATCATAAAAGTGCATCTGTCCATCATAAAAGTGCATCTCTCCATCATAAAAGTGCATCTGTCCATCATAAAAGTGCATCTCTCCATCATAAAAGTGCATCTGTCCATCATAAAAGTGCATCTCTCCATCATAAAAGTGCATCTGTCCATCATAAAAGTGCATCTCTCCATCATAAAAGTGCATCTGTCCATCATAAAAGTGCATCTCTCCATCATAAAAGTGCATCTGTCCATCATAAAAGTGCATCTCTCCATCATAAAAGTGCATCTGTCCATCATAAAAGTGCATCTGTCCATCATAAAAGTGCTTCTCTCCATCATAAAAGTGCATCTCTCCATCATAAAAGTGCTCCACTGGCTGCACTTTTATTAATAAAGAGCAGCCCGTGGTTAATAAAGGCCTTCTGAAAGTGAAGCCATGCATTTGTGTAAGAAAAATATTTTTTAATGTAACTCTGATTGTATTCGTCTGAAGGAAGAATGTCATATACACCTAGGATGCCTTCAGGGGGAGTAGATCATGGGCTAATATTCATTTTTAGTCATGTTACACATGTTACGTCTCCACACATTGTCCTGAATATGACAGTCAGACTCATGGACTCTTCATTATTTGGTTGAACTTCCATAATAAAAATCGTTTTAAAATAAATATTATCAGACATACTAGTACGAATTGTTTTATACGAGTACGAATTGTTTTATAACAATTGTTTTCACTTTTTTTTAATTTATTTTGTTCGTATGTATTCTTAATATATTGTTTGTTATTTAGGCTGTTTTTCATGTTTGGATCAAATGATTCATGTTTCAGTCTGGAGTACTTTGAGAAAATATATTAAAGTAATGGATCATATTGAGCTCTGTTTATTTACTGAGTACTAATGAAATTGGTTATGCACGCATTTCTTAAATCATTGATCATTGTCAGTTGAATTAATTACTTCTTCCAATGCCTTGCTTTAAGAATAATTTAAATGTTCAAAACTTCTGTGAATGCCAAGGCAGAACCTGAGTGACGTTTAAGACATTTTGCCTTTTCTAATTAAACCTATGATTTTGTTTTGCTCATATGGCAATTTAAGTGACCCAAAAGTTTCGTACCAATTTTATGTAGAAAAACATTTTAAAATTTCAAAACGTAATATTTTTTGGTTAATAATTTGAGGGTTGTGGTGGTCTTCCGGAAGTGTCGTCACTGACTGACCATGACCTTCCTCTCGTCTGTCACGTCGTCGTGTGTGTAGACGAGACACACGAATGATTGTGCAATGTAGGAATAGAGAAATCAGCTCGTACAACGACACAGTCTGTTTACTCTGGTAAGTGCTCATTTACATTAATTTCATTGGTGTTTGTTGCTCAAACAGACCGTCATTCAGAAGAGAGAGACAGTTGATGCGTTAGCCGCGAGCTCAGCTAGCATCCGGTTCACAGATCACGATCAACTCTTACATTACTATGATACTTTGAGCACTAATACTCCTAATAATGTAAAGGGTCTATTAGTGGATTTTCATGGCCGTCAGTGTGTCCATTTAAGTGTGTATTTCTTTGACTGTGTGTGTGTTTATCGTCTCTAAACTCTGAACACTGTTTTTCTAATATATCCCATATAATCCCATTATACTCGGATTCATTGAGGTAAGTCTAGTCAGCTGTCTACAGTTCTGGGAAAGTCTTATCTCAGTTCTTCTTAACCCCCGAACTGGTTTCTGCTCATCTTTGAGGAGATTATCAGTGATCTGTTTGCTAAGAGAGTGTTCTCCAGCTGTCAATCATCTGACATGTGTAGGTCGTATACTGTATCTCTGCCATTCATAGATCGGGTTATGCACACTCATACACCAGAGTTAAAGGGATAGTTCACTTTGAAATAATTTTTTTGTTTGTTTTAGCTTACGTCAAGGGCATCAAGATGTAGGTGTCTATATATCCGCAGTACTTTTCAATTTTGATATTTTTAGGTCAAACCGTTGTTGTCTGTCAGTCATATAATGGAGGTCTATGGTCACCCCTCAAAGAGCATGCACAGAGAAGTCCAGATTAAACATGATTTAATGACTCATAAATGTAATATACATTGATGGCCTAAGACACTAAAACGAGCGGTTTGTGTAAGAAAACCAACAGTATTTATATCAGTTTTTACCTCTTGTAACCACAGCCACGTCCAACTGATCTGAGAGGCACGGGCGCTTTGGTCTGCACAAACACTGGAAAGCACAGAGATTTCGGAAGTTTTACCTTTCACTGTGAAAATCTAAATTTCGAAATCATCATCCATTGCGATTTCATGAATATCTAAATATGTTTAGATCTGAAAGGTAAAACTTACGCTTGTAAGAGAGAGATCACTTCCAGCACTTTCACAGACAGAAGCGCCCTCACCCTCAGAGTACTTGGACGTGGCTGTAGTTACAAGAGGTAAAACGATATAAATACTGTTGGTTTTCTCACACAAACCGCTCGTTTCGTGTCTTAGGCCATCAATGTGTACTTACATTTACGAGTCATTAAATCATGTTTAATCTGGACTTCTCTGTGCATGCTCTTTGAGGTGGTGACCATAGACCTGCATTATATGACAGACAAGAACGGTTTAACCTAAAAATATCAAAATTGAAAATACTGTGTAAACAAAGACATCTTGGATGCCCTTGAGGTAAGATAAAACACACCAAAAGTTAATTTCAAAGTGAAGAGTTGCCCATGCCTGTCGTGTAGATCTCAATTTTTAGCTGTTTTTGTTTCAGGTTTTAGCAGGTTAAGCAGGAACAATGGTGAAGTATTTCAGCTGTACAGGCTGTCTGAAGAGCTCTTGGGACCAAGTGTTTCTGGCGTTCTGGCAGAGATACCCCAACCCTTACAGGTACTGTTATAACACATATTCATCATGCTATTATACATTATTATACCCCAACCCTTACAGGTGCTGTTATAACACACATTCATATTTATTTATTTTTTTTAACTTAACTTAATTTTTTTTTTATTCCCCAGTAATCATGTTTTAACGGAAGACATCATATTTCGGGAAGTCACTCCAGACAACTGCCTGATGTCCAGACGTCTCTTGACCAAAACCAGCCGGGCCCCTCGCTGGGCGGAGAGGTTTCTGCCCGCACACATGGCCCAGAAGGCCTACATCATCGAGGACTCAGTGGTGGATCCTCAGGGCCGGACCATGACCACCCTCACCTGGAACATCACCCACGCTCGAGTGATGGTGCGCCTTCTCTCTCTCACACTCTCTGCTGTCTCTCTCTGTGTGTATAAGGTGGACCACCCTGAGTGATCAGTGTGTGTTGTGTGTGTAGAGCGTGCAGGAACGGTGTGTGTATAAGGTGAACCCTGAGAACAGCAGCTGGACGGAGATCCAGAGAGAGGCCTGGGTTTCCTCCAGACTGTACGGCCTCTCTAAAGCGGTTCAGGTCAGTGGGCGAGTGTGTGAAGATTTATTTATTATTATCAAAGAAATAATGATACTTTTTTTCAGGATTCTTTGATGATTAGAAATTTAGAAAATGTATTTGAAATGTAAATATGTAGTAACATGTGTTTGAGCCAGTTCAGAGTGTTTCCATCTTTATCCCATTCTCAGGAATTCGGACTTGCCCGCTTTAAGAGCAACGTTACCAAGACCATGAAAGGCTTTGAGTTCATCCTGGCCAAGATGCAGGGTGAGACACCGGTCAGAGTTCAAGTGAACAGGAGCGCTTCACTTCAGAAGATCCTTTACTCATCCAAGATGATCATGTATTTCTCCAGTGGAACTGAAATGAAGGTTTTAGAGGAACACATATACTCCATATAGTGTCTTCAATGGGGTCCAACGGGTCGAAGGTCAGATGTGAGTTTCAGCTTCAGAGTCTCGACACGATCCAGCCGAGGAATAAGAGTCTGATCTAGACAAACCAGCGACATTTACAACAAAACACACATTTATATACTTTAACCACTAATGCTGGTCTTGAACTCAGCTGTGATGAGACACACATTACAGTAATCAGGGTGAAAGGTCAAGCGTGATGTAGGTGTAAGAACAGACCCAGAGTTTACCAAGACAACCTGAAAAGACTAACGCCATTTACAAAATAAGTAAACAATTAAAAGGTAAAACAGCGATGTCGGACGATTTTGAAGTTTGAGGAGAAAATTATTTTTCATCCTTCCCTTCATTTATAAACACGTGACCTTTCACCCTGATTACTGTAATGTGTGTCTCATCACAGCGAGGTCAAGACCAGCATTAGTGGATAAAGTTTATAAATGTGTGTTTTGTTGTAAATGTCGCTGGTTTGTCTAGCCCTTAATCACTGTTAGAAAAGGACAACACTTAAGGTGTTTGGGGTCATTTTGACCCCAGACTTTTAAAGAGTGATTGCATAAGGAAATATACATTTTTTATATGGAAAACTATATATCATTTTTTAAATTCACTTCTCAACTAATCATTTATGCAGTGTTTTTTTGGAATTTTTAAAGTTTTCTACCTATTTACTGCACAATTACATAACTAGGCCATAAATTGGCACATGAAAAATGATTTTTAAATAAAAAAACACTTAAATTATGATGATAATTAAATCTAAACAGTTTTTGGACATTGCTCTATGTGTTAGGGATAGAATACTACCATTTGGTGGTTAGTTCGAAAAACATTTTTTCTTATAGTTAAGGAATTAAAGTGCAATGACCACATATTGCCAATAGGGGCCCATAGAGACTCTTTCATTTTCACTTCATTTTTCTTGATGCTTCAAATTCTCCTCACAACTTGATATATATGATATATATATTTTGTGAATTGCACAAAATATTTTTGTCAAAATTAGAGTTTGTTGTTGTTGTCTGATATATTTTGAATTATTTGTTTATGCAAATTATTATACATAAATTTGCATAAATATTACAAGTCAGCGCTATGACATAACTGTATTCACACACTTCATTTTAGAAAATTATTTATGAACAATTATTATTTTTTATAGAACAAGAGATTTTAGAACAAAATAAATTTAATAAACCAAGTAAATAAAGCAATATAATACAAAACAACCGCACTAATAAACTGAATGAACAGGATGCATACGTGTGTGTGTGTGTGTGTGTGTGTGTGTGTGAGAGATAGAAAGCTCATTCCACTTTGTGTTCATGCTCTAGGACCAGACCTTGATTTAAATGTAATTTTTCTTAGATTTATGCCAGTTTTGTTTGTTTTATTTGCCAATTTCTGTAAAAATGCTCTCTGTTGCAGTCATGACGTGTGTGTTTGTGCGTGTGTGTGTGTGTGTGTGTGTATGAGATAGAAAGTTTGTTATACTTTCTATTTATGCTCTAGGACCAGACCTTGGTTTATAAGTGGAACATGTCAGATTTATAATGTATTTACTTTTTTTTTTTTGACAATCAAAATGAAAAAAGCTATTTTTCATTTTCCCATTCATTTTCAATGTGGGGTCATTTTGACCCCAAACAGCTTAAATGGTAATTTTTTTTACACACCTTTAGAACAACCAAATCAAGCCCAGTTTTTTGTGCATGTTTAGATGGATTATGTAGGAAAAGTCACATAGTTTCATGTCCCTGAGATGAAGGGAACATTTTTTAAAAATCAAGGAAATGTCCAGCGGGGTCATTTTTACCCAAACAGTGATTAAGGGCTAGATCAGACTCTTATTCCTCGGCTGGATCGTGTCTGAGACTCTGAAGCTGAAACTCACATCTGACCTTCGACCCGTTGGACTTCATTGAAGACACTATATGGAGAAACATCCTGGAGTGTGTTCCTCTAAAACCTTCATTTCTGTTCCACTGAAGAAAGACGTGATCATCTTAGATGACGTGTGGGCAGTAAATCCTCAGGAGATGTTAAAGGTGAAGTGAAGACATGCTGTAAGTGTATCTGGTTCTCCTGCAGGTGAAGCTCCCGCTCGGACGCTAGCAGAGACCGCGACAGTGAAGGCTCGTGAAACTGCGCTCGCGGCTAAAGTGAAGGCTAAGGATCTAGCCTCTCAAGCGCAGAAGAAGCAGTACGTATGATGAAGAAACACGCGGCTCTTCCAGCGCTGGCGGCTCGTGTCATTCCCGCACATTTGGACATGAGGCATCATCCTCTGGATCTCGTATGGATTTAGTGAAACCAATGTGCTCTTCGACTGAAACCTCCCGTGACCTCGGTTTAATGCGGCAACATACTCCTCCTGCTTCATCGAGTCAGATTTTACATGAGACTTTGCATTGTTTTGATTGCTAAATTAATTTTTCAGATGTTGTTGTACGTCCTTCATTGTCTCCTTGAATCTTCATATTCACTCAATGTGATTTGCTGCTTCAAATTGAAGTTCTATCATTGACGGTCCACAAGTGCGACGTTACAAGTGAATTATTGTGAAAATAATGAATAATTACGGCTTGTGAAAGTCGTCTCAGAATGCCTGATGTCGAGTGTTTGAAACAGGAAATGCGTTTAATGCAAAGGAGAGAGATAGCTTATATAATGTTTTATAACTCTTAACAGTTGTTTGCGTTCAACCGTTACCACCAATAAATATTTTCTATATATCTGACAGATTGTTCTCTTGTTTGTGATTTCGTCTGCACTGTGATCACTATTGTTGTGAATCAATGCCAGTGTTTGTAACACTAACCAAAGTCGTCATGAAAGGGAAGTTGCGCTGGTCTTTTCTCCTCTATTGTGTCGTATATCCCTATGGAAGCTCGTTTCTGGCACACAAAAAGGAAAAATAATTGCCTCTTTTTATCTCACATTTGCGAATATAAAGTCGCAATTGCTAAATATAAAGTCAGAATTCCGTAATATAATGTCAGAATTGCGTGATATAAAGTCGCATTCTCTGGAAAAAAAATACAGAAGTGTGACTTTTTATCTCACAATTCTGACTTTCTCACAATTGTGAGTTTACATCTCGCAATTCTGACTTCATTTCTCAGAATTTGTATAAACTCGCAATTGCGAGTTATCAGGCTAATTCTAAGTAACTTTTTCCCCTCAGAATAGTTTATATCTCTCAATTCTGACTTTATATCATGCATTTCTGACTTTATATCTCGCAATTCTGACTTTATATCTAGCAATTCTGACTTTATATCTCGCAATTCTGACTTTATATCTTGCAATTCTGACTTTATATCTCGCAATTCTGACTATATCTCGCAATTCTGACTTTATATCTTGCAATTCTGACTTTATATCACACAATTCTGACTTTATATCACACAATTCTGACTTTATATCACGCAATTCTGACTTTATATCTTGCAATTCCGACTTTATATCACGCAATTCTGCCTTTATATCTCGCAATTCTGAGTTTCTGACTTTGTATCTCGCAATTTTGACTTTATATCTTCGCAATTCTGACTTTATATCTCGCAATTCTGACTTTATATCTCGCAATTCTGACTTTATATCTTCACAATTCTGACTTTATATCTCGCAATTCTGACTTTATATCTCACAATTCTGACTTTATATCTCGCAATTTTGACTTTATATCTTAGCAATTCTGACTTTATATCTTCGCAATTCTGACTTTATATCTCGCAATTCTGACTTTATATCTCGCAATTCTGACTTTATATCTCGCAATTCTGACTTTATATCTCACAATTCTGACTTTATATCACGCAATTCTGACTTTATATCTCGCAATTCTGACTTTATATCTCGCAATTCTGACTTATATCTCGCAATTCTGACTTTATATCTCACAATTCTGACTTTATATCTCGCAATTCTGACTTTATATCTTCGCAATTCTGACTTTATATTTCGCAATTCTGACTTTATATCATCACAATTCTGACTTTATATCTCGCAATTCTGACTTTATATCTTCACAATTCTGACTTTATATCTTCGCAATTCTGACTTTATAATCTACGCAATTCTCGACTTTATATCTTGACAATTCTGACTTTATATCTTACAATTCTGACTTTATATCTTCGCAATTCTGACTTTATATCTCGCAATTCTGACTTTATATCTCGCAATTCTGACTTTATATCTCGCAATTCTGACTTATATCTCACAATTCTGACTTTATATCTCGACAATTCTGACTTTATATCTATTGCAATTCTGACTTTATATCTCGCAATTCTGACTTTATATCTTCGCAATATCTGACTTTATATCTCGCAATTCTGACTTTATATCTCACAATTCTGACTTTATATCTTCGCAATTCTGACTTTATATATACGCAATTGCTGACTTTATATCACGCAATTCTGACTTTATATCTCACAATTCTGACTTTATATCTCGCAATTCTGACTTTATATCTCGCAATTCTGACTTTATATTCGCAATTGCTGACTTTATATCACGCAATTCTGACTTTATATCTCACAATTCTGACTTTATAATCACGCAATTCTGACTTTATAACACGCAATTGCTGACTTTATATATACGCAATTCTGACTTTATATCTATGCAATTCTGACTTTATATCTCGCCATTCTGATTATATCTCGCAATTCTGCCTTTATATCTCGCAATTCTGACTTTATAATATGCAATTGCGACTTTATGTCATGCAATTCTGACTTTATAATACGCAATTGCAACTTTATGTCATGCAATTCTGACTTTATATCTCGCAATTCTGACTTTATAACACGCAATTGCGACTTTATATTTCGCAATTCTGACTTTATATCTTGCAATTGTGACTTGATATCTCGCAATTGTGACTTTATATCACAAAATTCTGACTTTACATCTCGTTATTCGAAGAATAAAGTCAGAATTGCGAGATGTAAACTCGCAGTTGTGAGAAAAAAAGTCTTAACTGTGAGATAGAAAGTCGACAATTAGCTTTTTTAGTTTTCATTCTGTGGCGCAAACAAGCTTCCATAATATCCCAAGTGAATCGCTTCATGATAAGGATGCAGTAAACAACATGGAAAACGGTGATGATGTCACTTGTCAGGAAACACAACATGCCTTGTGTAGCCCCGCCCTTTTCGACGCTGCGTTCCCATGGCATTATGAATGAACGAAAATCTCACGGGTCTGCTGAAATAATCAGAGTTTGCATTTTACAGTTTTAATTAATTAATACATCCTATCCCTCTCAAAAAGAGGAAACAGTGGAGCTGTCTGTTAATACACGGGAAACAAAGTTACTTATTTAAAAAAGTAACACAACTTTACAGTTTCAAATGCATAACGCATACAAAAACCACAAGTCAACTTAAATACATAAAATATTTATTTGTACAAAATGCTTATGTTGGTAAAAAAAGAATAAAATGCTACATATGAGTACAAGGAGAGACATAAATACAAAGGTGTTCCTGGTCCAATGACATACGAATTCGTTCATAAGGCTTTTGGTGTTCAGAACTGTACATCTGTGTACATTAACACAATTACTGTACAAACATCTTAAACTAAAGGCATGTTCATAATAGTTTGCATAAATGACTGATATGAGCGTATACTGAACAGTTCATGAATACATCCGGTGTATTTTGTCGAGACTACCAACATATACTGGATTGCGGTTCCTAAAATCATGAAGACTAACACATCTTAGAGGGAAATGATCAAAATCCACTATACAAACGAGAAAAAGAAGAGTATAAAGACTTAAAAACACTTCACCGTTGCCTGTTTCTGTAGGGTTCAACGTAATGTTCTGTTGTGTGTGTGTGAACAGCACCAACTTCAGTTCAGCAGAGCGAACCAAAGCACAGGATTATTACAACTGCACCTTCACCCAACACACACTCGCAGAGGAAAGGAAACCAAACGCACGGTTGCAAAGAAAGCATTATTTCCTTCCGAATTAATTAGCCTCCCCCAATTATTATTGATTTTCCAATTAGATAAAATGCATTGACATAATCTGCAATCTCACACATTAGGAACAACACACACATCTAAAGAGACATCGCAAGTGCTCATGCGTACGCTTTGTGCAACGTATCAAAACTCAGAGTTAAATAAGCCGGTATTGAGACATGTAAGTGCAAGCGGAGTGAGCGGCCAATGAGAAGAAGAGTCAGAGTTACATCATCGCCCAAGTGTGTGTCGCAGACAGAGCACCACAACACAGTGTATTCCAGTTCGTGCTCAGGAGGCGTTTGCTGAGGTGTTCAGTGTCGGGAACACAAGGCTGTTCTGTGGTGATGAAGATGATGATGAGCGTCAGTCATAACCAGCTGTGCTCAGATGAAGAGTAACTGTGGTCCACTCCGGTGTGAGACGGAGCCAGAGCGTCACACTCCAGCGTCCACACCATACTCTCCACGTCTATCTCCACGTCCTCTGCAAACACACACACACATCAGATCAGTGTTACACACACACCATACTCCTCTCCACGGCACTGTCTTAATGAGTGAGTCATTGAATCATTCACTCAACTGATTCATTTCCAGAACGAACCAACTGCCAGAAGTCACTGAATCGTTGACTATTGGCTGAGTTATCCACTAATCTAGTTTATATAATAGCATTTTTGTCTTAGGTTATGGTCATATCTACACTACCGGTCAAAAGTTTAGGGTCGGTAAGATTTTTTATGTTTTTAAAAGAAGTCTCTTCTGCTCACCAAGGCTGCAATTTTTTGATAAAAAATATACAAAAAACACAGTAATATTGTGAAATATTATTACAATTTAAAATGACTTTTTTATGTTAATATTATTAAAATGTATCTTATTCTGAATTTTCAGCATCATTACTCCAGTCTTCAGATTTTATGCTCCAAAAACATGTATGATTATTATCCATGTTGAAAACAGTTTTTTACATTTTTATTTCAGGATTCTTTGATGAATAGAAAGTTCAAAGAACAGCATTTATTTAATTAGAATCTTTTCTAACATTATAAATGTCTTTACTGTAACTTTTGATCAATGTAACTCATCCTTGATGAATAGAAGTATTGATTTCTTATTTATTTCCCCAAAAATAAAATACAAATTCTTACTGACCCCAAACTTTTTAAAGGGTAGTGTTTAATGTAACAAAAGCTTTCCATTTCAGATAAAAGCTATTCTTTTGAACTTTCTATTCATCAAAGTAATCCTGAAATAAAAATGTAAAAAACTGTTTTCAACATGGATAATAATCATACCTGTTTTTGGAGCATAAAATCATCATATTAGAGTGATTTGTGAAGGATCATGTGACACTGAAGACTGGAGTAATGATGCTGAAAATTCAGCTTTTTTCAGAGGAATAATATATATATACTTTTAAATTGTAATAATATTTCACAATATTACTGTGTTTTTGTGTATTTTTTATCAAAAAAGGTGAGCAGAAGAGACTTCTTTTAAAAACATAAAAAATATTACCAGACCTTAAACTTTTGACCAGTAGTGTATATATATATATATATTTATTTGTATTTTTTCTTTATAATGAAAAATAATTATATATTTATTTTAATAAATTTTATAAATTTGTCTGTATTAAGTAGATTGTGTTTAACACACACAAGAGTGATTATCAGATCATCCGAGGCCTTGTCCTGCTCGCCACAACCCTGATTTAGGGTTTTATTTAGTTATAATAAGCAAAAAAATTAAATAGAATTTTTATCTGATTAATCAAATAAATAATCATCCGATTAATCGATTATGCAAAATAACCGTTAGTTGCAGCCCTGCATTTAAATATAGGTGATGGGTGAGTAAATCATGGGCTGATTTTCATTTTAGAAAGCTCATGCATGACCCTAGTGAGCTGTGTGTGTGTGTGTGTGTGTGTGTGATGGTCACCTCTCTCCGAGTTCGAGATCTCTCCGAGGACACGGTGGAGCCCAGGCTGTCGTTCCTCATGCGCTCGGATCCGCCCTGCAGTTTCTCCAGACGCAGGCGTAACTTCTCTGCTCCCAGCGCAGACGCCCTTCAGCAGCTCCGAGCGCTCGTCCTGCTCCTGCAGCTTCTGCACACACACACACACACACACACACGCTCAGACCTCTGCTGCATCACATCTCTCTAATACATCAATCTGAAAACACTCACAGTAAATCTTCTGTTGCTTGTTAGAACTATATACTTGTTTATTAATGTCATGTGGGAGACACATGACTGACATTAGGGCACATGAGGTACAGTAACTTGCTTTGCCTAATTAATTTAATAATACACACAGCCATTCATGCTCAAAATGAGATGTGCTCCTTAAATACTTGATATGTAGATCCAGCTCGACACTACACACCACGGTAAATCTCACAGAGGACATCAAACACATAAAAGATGCAACTTTACATTAATTAAATTAAAGAAATATTTGATTTCTGTGAGTGAGAGGAGGCGGGGCTCATTTGCATATTCATAGAACCGCACATACTAAATGAGGTAAGGTGTCAAGTTACAGTCAAGATATTTTATTTAAACGAAGACATTTTTTTTTCAAGGGAAAACTTTAAATATGTCATTTTGGTGATTAAAAATGAGTTTAAGGGATCCAATATTGACTACAGGGTGACTTTAAGGCATGGCTAAACAAATTATATATGTGTAAATAGGAAGATGCCATTTATAGGGCCCTATGAAATCCGTTTTATTTTTCCCCGAATTCCGTTTTTTCCATTTTAATTTTTAGGAATTTATTTTATAATCTCTGACTGTTATTTTAGTCGTTAAAAGAGTATGCTTTTAAAGTTAAAGTTTTCCGCGTTAACAGTAGATTCTGCGTTAATTTGCCAATTTCGAATTCCATGATCGCAGAAATCATAGCGCCCTACATTTATATTAGGGTGCTAGAATATGCCACTATTTGACATGTATATTGTAGTACATTACAAAACAGTCATGCAACAACATATTAATAAAGCCGTTCCCTACACCTACACAATAAACCCTTTATTATCATTATTAAATCCCTGTTTGGTGCTTTATTCCACTTTTTTGAATCGTTTATGAGGTTTATTTACATTAAAGGCGTCTCTGAGCTGTGATGGTAAAAGGTGTGTGTAAGGCCCGTCTTCGCAGCGCTCCTGTTATCAGACAGGTTTCTCCGGTCATCTCCTGCCTCCAGCTGCACACACCGCTGGTATTTACACTCGGTGTGAACACACACTAGTTAATTTAGCTCTCTGTGACCAATCTTCAACAAGATACACTCGTCTACGTCACTAAATTGTATTAACATTTATTATTTATTTCACTATTCAAGGTCATTTCTGCTCTTAAAGCTGATATCTCTGTGACTGATTGCGATACTATACATTGCTACTATACATACATTGTTCTCTGCGTTTGAACCATGCACTGTTTAATATGTGTGTAGTGTGTGTGACGTCACCCGTAGTGTTTCTGAAGACATTATTGAAGCCTAAAGTGGGCGGAGCCTAATAATTGAAAATGTGCTGAGGTGACGCGACACTAACACACAGTAGATAAACGGCTAGTGGTGACATCACAGCAATCCACCTGTCACTCAAGTGGCCACATCCCTTAATTATGCACAATTTTAAGGCTTAATATAATTTAAACGGATGAGTTATTTTGAAGGGCAAAATTAGCGATATAGACCAAAACCACTTTTTGCACCAGGCAGTAAACACGTTTATTATGCTGTAAAGTTGGTGATTTTAACTAGGGGTGGTTAATCTGTCTGATTTCCCAATTTCGATTCGATTACGATTATTGAAGTCCCGATTCGATTACAGTCGATTTTCGATTATTAACGATTCTCGATTAGCGATTATTGATTTTCCATTTTACAACAGTAAACAAAAATACACTAGACCAACATATGATTATATTAGCAGCAGCATCATTTTGGTATTAATTGCACTTTTTATTTGTTTGATATTCAATGAAAATGTAATGATGGTTAGTGAAGACATGCAAACATGCTTGTTGTCTACTACTTAGGCAACCCATTATCTTTAAATAATTTTTTGAACAATTGTGTTGCATTATAATGCAAAGGCACCTGGTTCTATTAATTGACAGCATTAAAATGCATTTTGTGATTTCCTTCAATTGAATATCTTTGAAGCAAGTTTGTGGGGCTTGAAGGGCACCCTGATTTCAGAGAATCACCCAGAAATTCAAAAGAACAGCATTTATCTGAAATAGAAAGCTTTTGTAACATTAAATAATACAGTTTAAAAGTTTGGAGTTGGTAAGAATTTTTCTTACATTTTTTGGGAGAAAGAAAAAAGAAATCTATACTTTTATTCATCAAGGATAAATTAAATTAAGTTGATCAAAAGTTACAGTGAAGACATTTATAATGTTACAAATCGATTATCTGAATCTTTTGTGTGTGTGACTATAAATACTTTCCTTTAAATGTACAAAGTAATGACCCATAAAGAATTAACGTACAATATATTTTATTAGCATTCCAAAGAACCAACAGGAAAATAAACGTGTGCCTGAACTAGGAGCATAACTTTAACTTACTTGTAGTAAATTAATATTATAATGACCGGTACAGCCGAGTGTTTTTCCTCCACTGGCTGGAAACGCATCATATGACTTGTCATATTTGTCGTGTTTCCGTCGTTAGTTTTATTCTACAAAGCTTACAACTAGCGTGGCTCTTGCCCAGTTCCTTTCCCCCTTCAACTTCAGAAGCCAAAATATTTCCACATCGTCAGCTTTTAACCTAACAAGGAGGGTGTTTGGATCTCGCTGCGCCATCGCGTCTCTGTTATGTGCACGCGTCAGACGGTCTGGTCACTGCACTTCCGTCTTTCGCGTTCCGTCAATATTACGTTTTTATAAATATATATTGTAACAGGGTTCAGGGAAGAAGGAGGCAGGAACCGGATGATGATCAAAAACTAAAACTTTATTTAAATGAAATAAACAAACAAAATACCTGCCAGCAGCCCCTCGCGGACGACTGCTGGCTACCCAAAATAAAATATAAATACCGGCCAGCAGCCCCTCACGGACGACTGCTGGCTTATCCAAAATAAAGTATAAAACACAAACAAAAGCAGGCCTGTTCCTCTCTCTCCCATCCACTCCGTCGCTCCCCTTTATAGCTCCGCTCCTTCGTGAATGATGTCGAGACCGGTGTGCTTCGCAGGTGCTGCTCATTAGCAATCGCACCACCGGCCTCGCGACTCACTCACGTCCCTCGGCCGTCCTGCTCACCACATATATATAATTTTTTTTTTTTTTTTTTGGAAAATCGATTTTGGGATATTTGTGAATTCGATTCAGGATCGTCCACGTCCGCATCGCGATGCATCGAGAATCGATTTTTTCCCCACCCCTAATTTTAACATGGGGGTTTATGGGATTGAGTCTCTTCTGCAGCGCCTCTAGTGGCCAGTGGAGGAACTGCAGTCTGACTCACTCAGTGTTGGATTGAATAGAGAGACGGGGACGGTTCAGAGCTGATGTTGTCAGTGTGTGTGTGTGACCCGGCTCACCTTGATGTGCAGCTGGGCTTGTCTGAGCAGGTTCAGGGTTGTGTTCCTCGCAGAATCAGACGACAGAGGAACCTGCTCCTTCAGCTGATCCAGGCAGTGTCTCAGCTGAGCTCTCCTCACACACACACACACACACACGATACTCAGTGTTTCAGCACTCCCAGACCACAGTACACCTGCAACATTTTGTTGTATAGCTCTTTTTGCACATAGCATAGATATAGATATATTCACTGTGTTTTCATAGGATTATGGAATAGTGTGTTTTGTCAATATATATATATAACCATTGTAAAGTGTAGCATTTCAGAGCTTCATGCTTTTTATTTGGTGCATAAATGCAAATTAACTGGGTAAGGTGTGTTGCTCAATATGCATGAAAGCAATAACACACACTGATGTCTGTGACTGAACTACAGTTCAACAACTGTGTGATCGCAAGTGGAATGAGAGTAAAACACTAATTACCTGTGTTTCTCCAACTCGTTGTGAACAGACCTGAAACAGAAACAAATAACTTCATTTTGACATAATAGTTGTTCATATTCAGGGTATCAGATATCGTGTAGACATGTTCACACTGAAAATCATAAAGTAAAGAAGTTGACTATAAACCTAGGGTTTCATCTAGGACACACCCATCAATCATGCATTCACATGAAATAGCAAAAGTGAAGGATTCGGAGTACAATAAACTTAAATATTTTTATATCTCGTTGGTCAATGGTTGTCCCACTACACTCACCTGCTGTTCCCGGGTGAAAGGCTCTTTGATTTCTGCTTTTTCCTCTTGTCTGAATCTCCTTTGCTGTAGAATGGAAGCACTGAGGCATAACCGTGCTCAGCCTCTGAAAATATTCAATACACTACATAAGCTCAGCATACTTCCCTTTGTGCGAGATCCTTAAACACAAGCTATTTACACTGACATTTGCCTGATTATAAATCTGGAGACAGTAGGAGTCTGCTATATAATCTGCTGTGTGTCAGCATCTCTTCAAATCAGCTGTGTGTGTGTGTGTGAGAGAGAGCGCTTTCTGATTTTGGCGCCATCGAACTACTTGACATAATTTTTAAATCATTGCGTTCCATTCTGTGATCTGTATCCGTTACACATGACGTGTGTGCTGATACACTGTAACTCGCTTTGGAATAACGGCAGCGCTGCTACATTTTCAAATACGTGACGATTTCGCGCCTTATTGTGTACAATACAGAACTGAAATGTAGGTCACGGAGCCAAACACAATAATATCAGCTATAAAAGCTCTTTATACCACTCTACAAATACACACAAATAAACATGTGCAATGAGGGAAACCCTACCAACACATACTCGAAGAATTAGTTAATGCAATAATTAACGAAGGTGAATAAAAACACACAAACAGCGGCAGACTGTCCGAAACGGCTTCGGTTTCAATGCAAACAACCTGAGGAGGAAATAACGCGACTAATACCTCTTTCCTTTCGCTCCAGGTATTCGGCTGCCTGCAGAAGCACTTGGATGTTGCACGAATTTACCTCCATTTCTGACAAACAATGTTGTTTTGAAAGCGCCAAGATCGACACGGATCTATTGATCTAAACAGCGGAGAGTTCGGCTGATACAGCGCGCCACGTCATAACGCGTCACAGGCGTCGGACGCGTCACGCCCTCTTCCACGCTCACGCGACCGCTCCCTCCTCACACAAAAACAACTAGTGATTGCGCTTAGATTCTTCAAATAAAGTAGAGGACAGCTTACACTAGAGATTAGGGGCGAATATTATTTCTCACAAACTCGTGAGTGAACTATTGAAACTGACCGATCACAGGACAAATTACGGACTTTTATTTTGACACTCGTTTTTTACTTTCAGAACCTTGCAAAAATAGGCATAAAATCGCATATAACTGCAAACATATTTTGGTAGTACTTAACTAGTTAAGATGAACTAAGAATGAACAATATTTTTTCAGCTTTTATTATTCTTAGTATATTAATTTCTACATTTACTGATACGTTATTAAAATCAAAGGTTGTATTTGTTAACACTGCGAACTAACATGAACAAACAATTGCCAGCTGTACTTTAACATTAACAAAGATACTGTACCAAATATATAGCTCATTGTTAGTTCATGTTAATTAGTACATTAAATCATGTTAAATAATGAACATTATTGTAAAGTGTTAAACCCACATTCTAAACAATTCTATTTAGTTTGTACCAAAAACAATATAAAAATCGAATGGAATTCAAATTAACTATTCTGATAAAATAAAAAATCATAAATAATAATTCTTAAGTCGAGCCATTTGTGTAAACAGATATAAACATTACGGGTACTTGAGCTAAGAATAAAGGTGCGGATAAACAGATAAAATGACGAATTCTAGAACCGGTGAGGTCAGAACAGGTCAGAACGCAGAGGGCTTTTATTTTGTAACACGTTTTTATTGACGCTCAAGAACACACAAAAATGAAACTTTCATGACACGACTTTCACGAATAAAAAAAATACAATAGTCATTCATTAACTAACATGTAATAGATTACAGAAGCATATGCCTACATGTTATAAAATACATGTAAGGGAAATTAAACATGGTTGTATCTCGCTCAAAGAACAATAACAACAACAAAAACATATCCTGGATTTGCGTACATCAAACTATATAATAACTCCGAAAAGAAAAAAGATGAAGAGAAGCACAAAAATACAGTTAGATAATTTTAAATAACAAGTCGTCATAATGCATCAAACTTAGTTATTTATAAGTCTAAGGGATGAACTAAAAGAGTTAAATTCAGCAAGAAAATGAGGAAAGTGTAAAGGAGACCTAAGCCATTTATTAGCCACAACACTGCTCGTCTTTGCGCCGGAAGTGACGTCACCCGCGTCAGTTTGTTATGCGCAGCAGCTGACCATCAGCCAGAGCCCACAGACCGCTCTGCTGTGCTCACATACGCATTATCATCCCCCTGAATCACGAGCAGAACATCGTTATCGCAGTATGAGGAGTAAATCGTGTCGGGACAGTGAGTGTGTGTGTGAATGAGGACCGCGGAGGGTTCTGTCCGTCGAGCCACGAAACCCAGGCCTGCTCCAGTGTTTACATAATTATATCAGACGATCATGGAAGCGATCCCCTGCTTCGGAAGTAGTTCGCTGGATATGAGTCTCTCTGGAGACGTATAAGCGCGTCGTGATAGCGAACTGCCAACGAGAAACATGTGGTGGAAGTTGTTCTTTTTGCTCCTGTATTTCTTCATGCTGTTCATCCTGGCTCGGTTCTTCGAAGCCGTCGTCTGGTACGAGACTGGGATCTTCGCCACACAGCTGGTGGACCCAGTGACGCTGAGCTTCCGGAGGCTGAAGACCATCCTGGAGTGCCGGGGTCTGGGTTACTCGGGCCTGGCGGAGAAGAGGGATGTGCGGGAGCTGGTGGAGAACTCCGGTGAGTGTGTGTGTGTGTTGTGTTTGAGTCACACACACGCGTGTTCTGTGATGTATGGACTGATTGTACCCGTGTTTTGCTCCTGAAGGTGAGCTGATGCAAGGCGAGCTGTATTCTGCTATCAAGAACGAGGAACAGCAGACTGGGTCTGACTCCAGCACATCTTTCAGCGGAGAAATGCACTTCTATGAGTTAGTGGAGGACACTAAAGATGGGATCTGGCTAGTTCAGGTGAGTAGTATTGATCTAAACGTGGGAAACTTTCATTTACGGGGATATCTCGCCCACAAATCTGCCATTCAGTGTGGGGAGACTGGTACCGGTACCTTTTTTTTTACTGTGTTTACCTCAATAACTGTGTTATAAGTGTTATTGAGATAATGTCAGAGCTGCCTTGGTCGCTGTCTAGCATTGTTTGTGAAAGAAGAACTACAATCCCCATCTTGTATGTACACACACACACACCTCTGATCTTACCCACAACCCCTCTCTGCATGAGGACAAGAGAGCCGTCAGTCTATACATATGAAAACTGTGACCTGGCGTTACTTAGTTGGAAAACGATCACATATTTTGTTGTAAAATGCATCACTTGACTAGTTACTTCAAAAAGTAATCTGATTACATAACTTAAGTTCCCAACACTGGTCTTGTTTCTCCACTCTCACGCGATCTCATTCAATATCAACATTCAACATTTGTCTTTATGGCGCATGCAGTTTTTGCTTTGCGGTTATGTTTAGGAAATTGTTTGTTCTGTAAATGTTGTCCAGAAACTGAAACCACAGCCGCTCCTTCACTGAAGTACAGCGCCTCTGTCCTCGAATACGCAGAGTTCATCCTGACTGTTTCATTGCACACTGAATATGTATATAAACTATGAATTAGAAATCAAATGCATGTTGTGTGTGTACAGTGTGTATATTGATAAGATAATGTTCCTCTTGTCAGGTAATAGCCCAGGACAGAAACCCGCTGTTGAGCACGGCTAACTGGGGCAAGATGGTGCAGAAAGTCTCCCAGTTTGGCATTCGGACTGGCACCTTCAACTGCTCCAGTGACTCCAGGTGAGAGAGGGGCAACAGTCAACGCATGTTCTTATTCTAGAAACTGAAAGCTGTTTTTCACATTCCTGTACGCTGATCAACCAAGCGTGGCGTGTCTGAAATGCAGTGTGGAGTTAACGTCCGACCTGATCATTCCTTTTATTTATATATATATATATATATATATATATATATATATATATTAGGGCTGTGCAACGATTAATCGCATTCAAAATAAAAGTTTGTGTTTTTGTGTTTACATAATATATATATGTGTGTGTACTGTCTATAATTATTTTATATATATATAAATACATATGCATGCATGTATATATTATTTGCATGTAAATACTGTGTGTGTGTGTATATATATATATACACACACACACACACACACACACACCACATATATATATATATACACACACAAAAATAATTATACATAGCACACACATATATATTATGTAAACACAAACTTTTATTTTGGATGCAATTAATTGCAATTAATCTTTGCTTCTGATATGGAGCAAATGTGCAAAGTTCTTAGAAGTGATAATGGTATTTACATAAAACATAATTATTTTTACAAAATTCATGACAACCTGACCTGATTTTGCCATGTGATAAACCGGTCAAATGTACTTTTCAGTTTTTGTCATATTTATTTAACCTTGTCGTGTTTATTTTGTCAAGTTTTAGTCAACTATTGTTTATAATGTTGATGATTACAGCTTATGAAAAGCCCAAATTCAAAATTAGAATATTGTGAAAAGGATTTCATATCTGTAATCCATAATCATCAATATTATGACAAATAGAGGCCTGAAATATCTCACTTTGCATGTCTATATAATATATTAGTGTCACCTTTTATGTTGAATTACTGAAATAAATGAACTTTTGCCCAATATTCTGATTTGTCGAGTTCCACCTGTAGTCAGAGTTATGGTTTGACCTTGGCTGTCTCCTCATCTCAGGGATTCCTGTCATAGTTTTTGTTCAGG
The DNA here is from genome assembly GCA_030378365.1 of Hybognathus amarus. Lineage (NCBI taxonomy): Eukaryota > Metazoa > Chordata > Actinopteri > Cypriniformes > Leuciscidae > Hybognathus > Hybognathus amarus. The sequence continues at coordinate 85,949 of JAQIUQ010005315.1, forward strand.
ACATATTTTTACTGAAAGCCACACAAGAAATATGTGGATTATTAACCCTCTGGTGCTCTTCGTGTGTCGGTCACAAATGACAGAAATATATATTTGTTTCATTTCAATTAAATGAATGTACTGTATTTTAATCCAATAATGTTTTTTATTTAATATTAGGGGATTTTATGGTGCTAAATTATATTTGCGCAATATTTATAGTCCACTTATTAACTTTTAAGAGCATAGAAAGTTTAAATTCCAACTTAAACTTTCATATATCTTGAATGTTTTAGAGCAACAGACTTCAGTTTGGTCTACTTTTCAAAGACGACACTTGGCAGATTATTGCTAAAGTGAAAAAAGTTTTAAAAAGTTACAGAATTTTACATTTATTGTTATGAAATTTTTTTAAAAAAAATACTATTTTCCATTTTGGCATCATCCGTTTGACGTAGGGTGTCATGGGATTCGTAGACGACAACAGGCGTCGGGACGCAAGATTCGATTCGTATCATCTCGTATAGTGTGTCATAGTGGGCGACAACCTACGTCACGTCTGCGATGCTTCGTGACATCACAACAAAAAGACTAGCATGTTTAATTTTTTAACGGTTGTCCACGACGGTTCCGTCACATGTATGAGGTTGACCAATAAGAGCACAGAGGCTTTTCCATACACAACTTTCAAAAATGGTGAAACGAAAGAGTCGATGGTGCTAACGTTAAAACTAAAAGTAAAAATAAATAAGAAAACAATATTTTAGCTCAAGTTCTCTTTGGAGGATTGACAGCCCATACAGTCCTCTTCAAGCAATCCAGGAACGTGTCCATTGTCGGGTTTTCTTTCAGCCAATACAACACTCCATTGTTTGTTTACGTTCGTTTCTGGAAGTCACTCGCTACTAGTTTCGCCTTCTCGATGACATCAGGCACGCCGCTAAAGACTGGTCAGGAAGCAACGTGTAGTCTGACGGGTCTTGTCCACGACATGACGAATTAATTCATTACATTTATATAGCGCCTTTCTGGACACTCAAAGCGCTTTACATAGAGAGGGGAATCTCTTCAACCACCACCAATTTGATTTTAGGAGTCAAAATCGTGTAATCTGACATAGTGACTATCGTAACAGACAAAAAAAATCGTGTAATCTGAAATAGGCATAAAACTGCAGGAAAATGAACTGGCATGAATGTAAGCCAGTGTGTGTTCCATGTGTGTGTGATCCGTCAGTAATGAGTGTTCAGTGAGTGTGTGTGTTTGGCTGCAGTTCCAAACGCTTCCACTAGAGGAAACTCCTCATTCATTTACAATGCGACATTTCTGACCGCTACGAGCTCTCAGTGAACATCACTTTCAGGACCATTCAACCTGATCCAGTCATGGCCAGTGATTTTATTTTTGTGTGTGTGTGTGTGTGTTCACAGAGCAAGTGCCAAATCCTTTAGGATGTTTCGTACCAAATTCTGATGAAAAATATGTTTTTTTTTTAACTTTTTTTATTTTATTTACAAGAGCATCAGATTCAGAAATCCAAAAAATGGCGTCTTTATCAGAAAGAAATGCATTGACTGTTTTCCCTCATTTCCTGTCGTCAGGTACTGCCACAAGCGCGGCTGGATGAAGTCCACCCTCATCATGTCGGTCCCGCAGACCTACGCCTCCAAAGGGAAGGTCATGCTGAAGGAGTACGACGGCCGGCGCATCGAGACCGAGCACATCTTTAAATGGATGACGGCGCACGTCGCCTCGCGCATCAAAACCATCCGCGTCTCCCAGCGACTCCTGGACGACTGGTACCAGATGGAGAAGCAGCCGGTCAAGATGTTCCTGTTCGCCAGACTCCTGCAACCCCCCGCGTCTTCTCCGCGCTCAGCATCAAGTTCACCGGGCGGATCGAGTTCATCTTCGTGGACGTGCGCGACTGGGAAGACACGAGCGTCCTGGAGGAGATCGGGGTTCGGCAAACGCCCTCGTACATCCTCAAAACTCCCGAGGGCATTTACCGCTGACGGGAACAGCACCGGGGAGTTCATCTCCCTGCACGCCATGGACTCGTTCCTGCGCTCCGTGCAGCCGGAGGTCAACGACTTGTTCATTTTAAGCCTAGTCATGGTTAACCTAATGGCCTGGATGGATCTTTTCATAACGCAAGGAGCCACTATTAAACGCTTTGTGGTTTTGATTAGCACGCTAGGCACTTATAACTCGTTACTCATCATCTCCTGGCTGCCGATCTTCGGATTTCTCCAACTCCCGTACTTGGATAGCTTTTACGAGTACAGCTTGAAACTCTTGCGTTACGCGGACACCACGACCATCGCCTCGTGGGTCCGATTCGACTGGACCTTTCACTCGTCCCACCCGGCTCTGTTCCTCAGCACTTATCTCGCTCACGGGCTTCTCATCGACTACTTCGAGAAGAAGAGAAGATGCAGCAACGAAGACCAAAACGCCAACAACCTGGAGTGGTTGTCGAGTCTGTGGGATTGGTACACCAGCTACCTGGTGCACCCGATCGCCTCGTTCCAGAACTTTGAGTCCCAATTGGGATGACGATCCTAACTTCCTTTTGGAAAGGTTGGCGTTCCCGACTCTCTGGCTTCACCCGCTCGTTCCCACAGATTACATCAAGAACCTGCCCACATGGAAGTTCAGACTGAGTCCGGAGCCGGACGTCGACCCGGAAGCGCGTCACCCGAGTGACCCCGACTGGTCCGGGTGGCCGTGCGGGATGCTCCACTGCACCGAGTGTGTGGTGTGTCTGGAGAACTTTGACACAGATTGCCTGGTCATGGGTCTTGCCGTGTGGTCATGTGTTCCACCAGCAGTGCATTGTGGTCTGGCTGGCCGGTGGGCGGCACTGTTGTCCCGTGTGCCGGTGGCCGTCAAACAAGAAGCGACCCGCGAGACCGCGCGCAGCTGAACCGCTGGATCCGATAACCCTCAATCCTTTACGCCTCGCTTCTTGCTAGTGTCGACAAATCGGACTCGACTTCGGTTCTAAGGTCATACTGAAATTTTTAAATGTGCCGCGTTGAGCGGACTCACAAACGCTTCTGATTGGCTGTTGTGTTCATTAGCTCATCTGTGATTGGCTACAGTGATGTGTGTGTCTCGCTGAAGAGCCTCACTGATGTTCATTTACAAGACGTTTTTGAAGCGCCGATCATTGTAGCCAATCACAGGTGAGCTTGTGAATACAACGGCCAATCAGAGGCGGTAGCACATTTTTTTTTAAATTTCAGTTTCGACTTGGTACCGAAGTCGCTATTTTTGACACCACTTCCTGCACTTATTTAAAAAAGAAACAACAAATGACTTGATGTGTTTAGTCGTTAGATTCATAACATTGGCTCCTGGGTTTTTTTTTGGTGGTTTGCACATATTAATAAAAATAAAAAAAACTTTTTTTTTTTATCTTTTTTTTTTTTCTTCAAAGGGAAAAAACTTGATTTAGGTCAAATGCCTTGTACTGAGATAAAAAAAAAGATTTTAATAGCTAAAATTGATTAAGAAATATTGAATGGTGACGTTTTCTGTTGTAGCACTCATCATGAATCCCAGCTGAGACGTTGAAGACAAACCCATGTGTTCCTGTACTGAGAATCACATCATGTGTGTCTCCGGAATGTGAATGATCTAAGATTGAGTTTGCTTATTAAATCATGAGCGAGATGCGAGTCTTTATATAAAGGATTAACACTCTGGGCATGTGCATATGTTTTGTTTTTTGAAGAAAAAAGAAAAGAGTGATGGCTTTACATAACGTGAATTAAAAAAATGGCTTTCAACATGCAATTCTTCATGGCTCCATCTGCATTTTATGTTATTGTCTTGTTGGAGCATGTTAGTTTATGATTATTTTCTGAACAGCATTTTTTTGCCATTAACACTAATACAGACTTTGACTTCTGCTGTTCGTCAGAGTCTAAACGTGATTTGGGAACTTATACCTGTAATGATGTTCAATTCAATAAAGTCCCGTTTTCTCACCGGTGTTACAATGTGGATCCGCTCAGTTTTGTCAAGACAGTCACAACCATTTTAGTTAAATACACATCTCATATAGATCAATGGTAAATATGAAGTAGCACACATTTACATGCAGGAAACTTCATTGCAACCTCACCTTATATGCATCTTACAATAAGTCATTATGAAGCACCCAAAATACTATATTTACAGTTATTAATGATGTTTGTTATGGTTTATTGAGTTGCTATCAATATATTTTTCATATTAGAGTGCTAATGAGACTATAGTATTATGATATTTTAGGGTTTAATTGTGCTGAAACAACGCCACAATGCAAATGAATAAAAACAAACATTTTACACTTTATTTTGAGGTGTCATAACAATATGTAAGTACTGAGTAATGTTAATGTTAAATAAACTACATGTTCTTACATTAGGGTTAGGTTAGGCTGAGAGTTAGTTGCATGTAATTATGCATGATGTACTGTTATACATGTTATGTTACAAGGACACTGCAAAATAGGTAAGTAAGTGTTATACCTCAGCTGTCTCAACGAAAACTTCTTGCTTTCTATAATCTGTATATTTAATGGAAGAATGAGTATCATTACATTGCATGTAAGTGCAAGCACGGGAAGAGCCAACAAATGGAAATCAATTCAATTGCAATTGCTTTATTGGCATGACTGTACATTATACAATATTGCCAAAGCTTGGAATACAGTAGAATAATTATAAAGACATCAAAAAAGTAAAATAATATAGCATTATAACATCTAAATATACAAATTAAATTAATTGTACAAGTTAACGGTGTAAAATAAATAAAATAGAACAGTTTATGAACATTAAAAAAATTCTGTAAAAAAAAAAAACAGTGTATGAGTGTGTGTGTGTATGTGTGTTGGCGCATCACTGATCGGTATTGACCATAGACTGTAAAAAAGGTCAAGACTCTTTTGTGACCATTTTCATCTCGCGTCCGAGTATTTCCTCTTCTGCGAGCTCGTGACGTATGTCGACGTTGGGCGTGCCTACTGCGCATGCGCTGCTCGGTCACACCTCGCACCAGTGCTGCTGCTGCTAATCTACAGTGTGCTGAAGGATAGTCGCTGTCGAGGTTGATCACATTGATAATGTTTTGCTGAAACTGGTGGCATATTTCTGATCTCCGGTCCAGGACGCAGAATCATGCTGCGCGTGTGTTGGAAAGGGGCGCGTGCAGCGGCGCGGGTGAGTTTATCCTGCACGAGCGGTCATTCAGTGACCCACAGTGAGGCCCGATGACTCGAGTCGTGCTAAATCACGGTTAACACTAACCCCATGAGTGTTTATGTAATTAACCGGGGATTATATTAAAGTAAACTCGTGGTGAGTTGGGGATTTCATCAGTTGAGGTTTGTTATTTGTAGTTTAGGTGGCGCACCGGTATAGAACGCTGTTGTACGTCAAACGACGTAACGTGCGCTCGAAAGAGGCGTTTCTAATATGATAGGCAGATCCATCGAACCAATGAATTCTCACGATTACTTGAGTGACGCCCCCCTCCACCAATAAAAACCTAGCATGTAAAAATGGGCGGGCTTTGTATGATTCATATTTTCTGACACACAAGCTAGCCAACAGCTGTCTGGAAATGTTTAGTTTTTACATGTTTTCGCCGTTATTTACATTTAACAGTATTTTACTTAATCCCCGTTCATGTATAACTTTGTAAGCGTACATATGTACTACAGGCCGTCAATTGTTCATTGGTTTTGTCCAATAGAAGGACGTGACCTTGTCATTGAAAAGTTCAGAAAGTTTCCCACACAAACGCCGATGTCACGTTCACCATGGCGCTCTTATGCAAATGAGTGTATCAGTGTAATGAATAATCGATGCTGTGGAAAGAAGCTGATAAACTTTCAACCGTCTTAATGACAATGAAGAAATAGAAACGAAATTTTAGTGACAGCTGTCCATTCATTCATTGTTGTTTATTGCGTTTTACTGAATGTCTGATACACAATGATGATTTCTTGTTTTGAGAGCCACCCATATATATATATATATATATATATATATATATATATATATATATATATATATACACACACACACACACATATATATATATATATATATCAACATTTAAATCTGATGAGTGGCTATTTGTGTAAAACATTGATGTAGAAGAAAGCTATCTCTTGAATGTTGAATATTGAATGCTGTATTTGATGATCTAATATAGTGTGTGTGAGATGTTGATGTGTGTGTTTGTTTCTCTGCAGTGTGGGAAAGCGTCGGCCCAGCCGTTACAGCACTGCCGCAGATACACCACAGCTGGACACTCCGGGTACCACCTCAAACCCTAACACACAACCTTTATTGCTGACTTATTTATTCCAAACCGTTGGGTGATTTAACACCGTCCATTAGCATGCCAATGACCCTTGACTGAAGAAAATCTACCGGCCATGAAACTGTTTTAGCAAAATTGTATATACCAGTGAAAATTCCCAAATATCTATTCCAATTTCGACACCACAGCTAAAACTACTGGTCCAACTAATATAACTTTAAAACCCGAGTTTGTGCACACAGGTCTTCTGCGGGGAAGGTCGTGGCCGCCGGTCTGCTGACGGTGACTGGCGGTGTTGGCGGGACGATCCTCTATGCCAGTTGGGATCCGAAGTTTCGTGCAAACATAGAGAGAGAGCGTCCCTTACTCTGATCAGGTGTTCGAGATGGCGCTCTGGGCGGCCGCGCCTCCACCCGCTCCTGTACTGAAGAAACCGGTAAGAGTTTCTCTCACTTCTCGACGCGGTCATGGAGGATTCAGACGCTGTGCTTCAGTCGAGTCTCCTCATTATACAACCCAACAATATGGACTGTTTCAAAGCTGATTTAAGGGCCGTACACACCGGGACGAATATCGTTAATATCGCGTTTTTTGTGTTCACACCGAGGCGATTTCCGCTGACGATGAGCCGCGTGAACATGCAAATTCATTCCCTGGTCTTGCATCTTCCTCGTGTTATTTCTCCCGGCAGTGTAGACGCTACCTGGCGTATATCTTCTTCATCGTTACGTATGTGTGCTCGGCAAGACCGTTGGGACAGGGTTCTCGCCGATCCTTACAAAGTCTTAAATTATATTTTTAAACTATAAAGCCATAAAAAGTCTTATTTTTACTAATGAAAGGTCTTAACTTTTTGATGACACTTCGACTTAGTAATATCCAAATGTTTTCCAAATTAAAAATGTCTTATTTGCGTACGTATTATTTTTATTAGCCTATTCTATCTAAAGTGACAATTCGCATCACATTCGCGGCAGAATAACGTTTGTCTCCTGCACGCGAGAGAAGAAAGTTGGCAAATGTCAGTTCAATCGTAAGTTAATTTTTTTATGTGCGATGTGTATTGTCTATTATGATATTCTATCGTTTTAACGATGTACGAGTCACTGTGAGCTGACATCGCAGTTGTCTCTCGTGCTTTTTACTGCGGGATGTGTGCAGTTATAGGCATAGACATGTATTTATGTCGATGGTTTTATAGGTATGTCCCCAAATTAGTTTTTGTCTTATATTTACATTATATTATGTTCTTAAAAATAAATTTACATTGTGAGTTACCTTTTAGACACAATATTATCAATATTGTTTGTTTTCCCTGACTAGAATTTCAAAATGAAACCGTAGCAGAGTCTCAATGCAATGCAACAGACAGCGATGATTTCATGAACGAAATCTGCGTTTTGAACGAATAATTTTAACGATTCATGAACAATCACTTGCTTCTTTTCCGAATGAACCAGCCATTTGAACGAATCGGTTTAATGAACGACTCCCTTAACTCGCTTATTAAGACAGTGATTTACTGCCGCCTACTGGCGGTTTTAGTTTCATATTTAAAGTAAAACGTTAAAATTAGAAATCATTTCATATTTAAATATTAAATATTATTTTTTAACTATCTCATAGCTTTATTTATGCTATTGTAAATGGAGTGTAAATATTAATGCCACTTCTGATGCTGCTTTGTGTCACCTCTGCACTGCAAAGATGGATTTTGATTGAATGATTTAATTTGACTGCTAACAGTGGTACTGCATAATTGTGTAATTAAGTATTATTGTATAAATAAGTATAATTACTGTATAATTTAATTTGAATGTTATCTGACATAAAACGTGATGCATAACTTAATAAGTTTAGAAAAAATGTCCATGGAAATCGATTTAAAGTGGCAAATATTGCACATTAATTAATAATTTCTGTCACTGCTGTGAACTGACCACTTTTTAGAATATGAAAAATATGAATATCTTCACGAGTCTGCTGTCAACAACAGGCCTAAACCAGCCATGGCACCAGCACAAAAACACAATCAGTAAAATATCATCTAGTTATTATCAACAAAACGTTGCAAATATTCAGATATATTTTTGTCAATATTGCACACCCCTAATGTATGGTATTAATTTGATTTCTTCAGATCTTAAAAAGGTCTTAAAAAGCCTTAAATTTTACTTTAGAAAGTGTGCAGGAACCCTGCATTGGCGCCCTTTGTTTAGTCACGAGGCGTTAAACGCCAACGATTATCGCGCACCTTCACAGATTACAGTAACAGACTGTTGGGCTTTACAGCAGATCTACAATAAAGTTATCGTCCAGATAATGTTAGTTTTGATTGATTCCTTCAACAGGGGAAGATGGAGCCCCTGCAGATCTCCTCCGTGTCCGAAGCGCTGAAGGAGTCCAAGCAGCCGAAGGCTAAAGCTGGTCCGGCTAGAGCCGATCCGACACCTGTGGAAGCAGCGGCACCGGCAGAACAAGCTCCGGCTCCGGCACAGACACTCCAGGGTGAGCGAGACTCACACACTCACACACACACACACTCGCCGTCTGTGCTCTTGACCACTTGCTCTTGTGGTATTTCCTCTTAAAAAGGCGTAAAGACTGCAAGTGTGTGTAGAATAGTGTCGTCAAACCGACTGCGGCACTAACGCCAGGACATGAAAATTCAGCCGAAAGTGTGTCTGATGTGATCAGCGCTTTGAATATAAAGCTTACAAAATGTTTAGTATATCGGGAAAACTGAGCGCTGACGACCCAGAGTCTGCCCTACTTTATGTCCAGGAGCCGATGTGTGATCTGACATTATCCTTCACTGAAACACGTTGCCCTTGTGCACTGTAATGTAGTCTAGTAGGTTAGACTAGTGCGCTTGAGCATTTAGAGCTGTGGGATTTACTGTTAATATCCTTTTATAATGACCTCAATATTCAAGATAAGGGGCAAACATACCTCTCTGTTATATTTATAGCATTTAATATAGTTAATATCTGTGTGTGATATTGGTTTTATACAACAGTTCAATTAACAAGTAGCTAATATTAAGTGACTTGCACATTTTAGACACAATATCGCCTGTTTTTGCTCTATTTCGCAAATGAAAATAGTTAGAGATCATTTTTTTGTCAAACAACCAACTTGAACACGAGCGAAATCCACCTGGGGATCTTCCTCCGCATTAAATCACTGGAGTTTGCCCACAATTTATTAAATGTGTCCACACTTTAAGGCACTCAGATCTCTTTATACTAGGGCTGTCAAACGATTAATCACGATTAATCGCATCCAAAATAAAAGTTTGTGTTTACATAATATATGTGGGTGCACTGTGTATCATTATTTTATATATATAAATACACACACATGCTTGTATATATTTAAGAAATATTTTCATGTTCATACTGTATATAGATTTATATATAATTTATATTATATATAAATATTTACATATAAATAATATTTTTTTCTTAAATATACATGCATGTGTGTATTTCATGTGTGTATATTTATTTATATATATATATACACAATTATAATTATACACAGTGCACCCACATATATTATGTAAACACAGACTTTTATTTTGGATGCGATTAATCACAATTACTCGTTTGACAGCTGTACTATATAATAGATATATTTTTATTTCAGTGATCATGGCATGTACTAGTGGCCATCCTAAGAGTTCAGTGGGTGAGACACAGAGACACAGCAGTTTAATCAGAGCAGCGTTGATCCTAACCTTACCAGGACGCCATTATATGAGATATTAATGTTTTAGTTGTTTGTCTTCATGGAGACGGGCCGTTTTACTGAACCAAACTGAAATGAAGAGCAATTCAAGATCATTCAGATTTCACTTTATTTAATGCACTGTGAGATGTAGAATTATTAGGATATAAGGTATAATGTTAATATTTGACGTCTACTATTAGAAATAATACTTCAGCTGTAATAAAATGTGTCGAAGTCACAGATATTGCCTGACAAACATCTATTCACTCCAAGAGCAAATATTATACAATATATGAAGAGTTCAGATGCAAAAGCCTCTAAATGCCATTTGAAATTTTCTTCTATAATGATCATTTTTATCAAGCTTGTATATTTAAGTTCAGTAATTTCACTTAAATGGCAATGAAGATTACCTATTAATTGTCATTTAAGTGAAATTACTGAACTTAAATATACAAGCTTGATAAAAATGGTCATTTTAGAAGAAAATTTCAAATGGCATTTAGAGGCTTTTGCTTCATATACACTACCGGTCAAAAGATTTAGGTAAGTAAGATGTTTTATGTTTTTAAATGAAGTCTCTTCTGCTCACCAAGGCTTTATTTGATGAAAAAAAAAATGACAAACAGTAATATTGTGAAATATTATGACAATTTAAAATGACTGTTTTCTATTTTAATATATTTTAAAATGTAATTTGAAAGCTGAATTTTCAACACCATTACTGTTGCTGATTACACATCAGTTTTCAGTGTCACATGATCATTCAGAAATCATTCTAATATGCTGATTTTATGCTCAAAAAACATTAATTATTATTTTCAATGTTGAAAACAGTCGTGTACCATTTTTCCCCCAAATTCTTTGATGAATAGAAATTTCAAAAGAACAGCATTTATTTAAAATATAATCTTTTCTAACATTATAAATGTCTTTACTGTAACTTTTGATCAATGCAACTCATCCTTGATGAATAAAAGTATTTTCTAATTTCTTTCCCCCAAAAATAAAAAAATAAATTCTTACTGACCCCAAACTTTTGAATGGTAGTGATTAATGTTACAAAAGCTTTCCATTTCAGATCAATTCTGTTCTTTTGAACTTTCTATTCATCAAAGAATCCTGAAATAAAATGATAAATACAAATGTTAAATTCAACATGGATAATAATCATAAATGTTTCTTGAGCATCATATTATAATAATTTCTGTAGGATCATGTGACACTGAAGACTGGAGTAATGATGCTGTAAATTCAGCTTTGATCACAGGAATAAATTACACTTCACTATATATTCACATAGAAAACAGCTGTTTTAAATTGTAATAATATTTCACAATATTACTGGTTTCTTTTTTGTATTTTTTATCAAATAATTGCAGCCTTGGTGAGCAGAAGAGACTTCTTTTAAAAACATAAACAATCTTACCGATCTAAAACTTTTGACCAGTAGTGTATGTATATATATATAAATATAGCGCAAAATACAGTTGGATGATTACCAGGTGTGTTGGTTCTGGAAATCTCTCATTCATAAGTCCTTTCCTGTGGCCTCATGGGATAGCACAGTGTCCATCAGATAGTGTTGGTCATCTGTGTATTGCTTGCCTACTGTTTAATGAAAACAGTGAATTCAGACATACTGCTCCATTAATGCACTGTTTCCTCCTGTGATATAGTAGGTAAGTGTGGATATTGGGGTGAAGATGGGCTTTAAAGGGTTAGGTCACCCAAAAATGATGTCACTAATGACCCATGTTGTCCCGAGCCCGTCAGATCTCTGTTCATCTCCAGAACACAGTTTAAGATATTCTAGATTTAGTCTGAGAGCTTTCATTGGAAATGTGTGTCCGATATACTGTCCTTGTCCAGAAAGGAAATAAAGACATCATCACAGTAGTCATGTGACATCAGTGGGTTAGTTACAATGTTTTGAAGTATCGAAAATACATTTTGCTCCAAAAATAACAAAAACTGACTTATTCAGCATTGTGTTGACTTCAACTAAACGAAAAAGTTACACATGGGTCAATAAAGGACAAAAAAGTGTCGTAAACACGTGATGCCTCATTTAAAAGAAGACCCGTAGGAAGGACAGCGAAAATATCTTGCCTTGATCGTGGTTCTGAATCTACACATCTCAGTTCTCCAGCGGCGGCCATCTTTGTTGTAAACAAACTCAACCCAAGCGCTCTTTGGTGACGTGATGATCATCAGCGTGTAAAGCCCGCCCTGATGATTTGATTGGTCCGAACACACTTGCCTCACAACGGATCAAGTCCAGACCGAACTTGCCGACCTCAGATAATGTGGGCGGGGCTAAGCTAATAATATGCAGAAGCAGGACACAGGTTTTGCTTTATAGGCTAAACCTGAAAAAATGGCTCCACCTGGTTAAAAAAATAATAATTTTGAAGCCTTGCCAACAGAATGACAGCATATTAACTATTTCTGTCCTATTGTGTGTTACTAGTGTAAAATAGGTTTACTAAAGGAAATGGGCACACAGAAAAAATGATCAAACAAACAAAAATGTCGCACAAGGGTTAAAACACACACACACACACACACACACACACACACACACACACACACACACACACACACACACACACACACTCCTGGGCTTAATGTTTAATCCCACTACTGTTGTTGCAGAAGCCTCAGCAGAGGCCGCTCACATTATCTCTGCTATCAGCGATGTGCCCTCTATGCCCGCGGCGCGAGTGACGAAGCCCCGCGTGGCAGGTCAGAACCGGCTCACACAGCACACACACGACGCACACGCACACACACACACACACACACACACACACACACACACACACACACACACACACGCCTGCTGTGTGCTGTTGGCCATCAGTGTGTATTCCTCTCTGCATGTCTCTCAAGCGCCGTCCATCCTCAGTGTGGTCATGTGACGCATGCTAACATCCGTTGTGTTTTCTTCAGTTCTTCACTTACACTGTGTGCTAACCACTATTCTTTCCCAATTACTAAGCAATGTACGTCCTCTCTGTTATGAGTGTGTGTGTGAGAGCACTGTGTGTGTGTGTGTGTGCATGCAGCCAGTGAAGTTTGTGCACTATAAAGATGTATTTATTGTCTTTCATTATTTCACATCACCCATTTTTGTGTATTTTTGGTTGAGATGGCAAACTCCCTGCTTTAGTGAAACATGATTTTATTTCTGCTGTAATGTGTGTGTGTGTGTGTGTGTGTGTGTGTGTGTGTGCAGCTGAAGAGTGTCATCATGAGCCTGAGCTGAAGGAGAGACCGGCGGAGGAAGTGAGCGCTCGACTGGAGGAACAGGACCAAGCGGAGCGGCGCGTGCTGACAGGTGAGTCTCACACACACGTCTCTCACAAACACACACGTCTCACACACACGTCTCTACACACACACACGTCTCTCACACACACACACACACGCGTCTCTAACGCTCTCCAGGCCTGATTTCTAGAGATGTTCTCAGTATAAACTGTAATATTGTACGTTGCAGCTCTGACGGCAGGGCTGGAGGAGTCTCTGGGCAGCTCTGCTAAGATCACCCTACAGGCCATCGGAGCGCAGGAGGCGGCACTCGCTGCCATCACCGCACACACTGACCAGCTCAGAGAAGCCATGGACTCACAGGTGCACACACACACACACACACACATATAATCAGTCAAACTTGCAGAATAGACCAATCACAACAGACTGGGCCATCTGGCCAATCAGAGCAGAGCAGACCAATCACAACAGACTGTGCACTTCGGACCAATCAGAGCAGAGCAGGCTCTCAGAACAGGCGGGGTTTAGACTGAATCCTTATGTGAGAAAAGAGCTGATGCTGCAATATATAATGAGAATAAAGTGTATAAAATAAAGTGTTTCCAGTTTTGTGTGCCATTTGCATCAGACGTTACAGAGTGTGTGAGACGTCTGAGTCTGTGACGAGCTGTTTTCTGTGGTCATAACATGTGTGTGTGTGTGTGTGTGTGTGTGTGTGTGTGTTAGACTCCTCCAGATGAGAAGTCTGCTCAGTGGAAAGCTCTGACTGAAGCTCTGAGCGAGAGAACCAGAGCTGTGGACGAGGCTGGAGACGCCCTGCTGAAAGCCAAGTGAGATCAACACACACACACACACACACACACACACACACACACACAGATATTGAGGAAGACACTGTGACTGAAGCCGTACTTCACACTATCAGGTGTTTTGTCATGTTAATGTTGCACGGTATACGCTATATTTATATTAAGGCTGTCAGTTAAACGTGTTATTAACGGCGTTAACGCAAACCCATTTTAACGGCATCAGTTTTTTTGATCACTCGATTAACAGTCTTTTTGGCCTAGCAAACTTTGTAGTTTTTTTTCCCACATGCTTTTGCAACATGCAGCGGCGCAGCGCTACGACACCCATTCATTTCAATTGTTTGCGCCGCGCGAGGGACGTTTTGTTGCTTCGTCGAACAAAGCGCAAGCGGATCTAGCTAGACCGGAAACAAAACAACACGGACGCCGCACAAACACGTGTGGGCTTTCAAGACGGCGAAATAGTCGATTAACGTTACGTTTTGAGTGGATGACGAGTGCGAGACGCTGAAATGGATGCCAATAAGATTCTGAATGGAAAGTTTATTTTAATAGTTGCCAAATGGTTCCACTGACAAGACCAAAGTGATCTGTGTGTTTTGTCGTTGTGAACTGAGCTATCATCATCACGGCACGTCCAGTCTGAAACACCAGCTGATGGCCAATCACACACACACACACACACAGCTGATGCGAATCCTCCGCCCCCTCGTCAATAGCAGGACCAGCATTTCTTTCACACTTTTATTGATGGACAGTGTTGCATTGTGTCAGAGATTATTTGCTTCAAGTGAGAATGTTAGTGTGAATTTGAACACAGTATGCCAATGTTGTGTTTCAATAAAAAACATTTGCACAAAACAAGCCGATCCCCTTTTCCATGTTGATAAGAGCATTAAAATGAGAAAAAATAATGTGGCAAAAAGAAATCAAGAGACATTTGGAATAGATAAAAATGTGCGATTAATCGTGAGTTAACTATGACATTAATGCGATTAAGTCACGAGTTAACTGACATTAATGCGATTAATCACGAGTTAATTATGACATTAATGCGATTAATCACGAGTTAACTGACATTGATGCGATTAATCACGAGTTAACTGACGTTAATGCGATTAATACGAGTTATTTATGACATTGATGTGATTAATCACAAGTTAACTGACATTAATGCAATTAATCACGAGTTATTTATGAAATTAATTTGATTAATCGCAGGTTAACTATGACATTAATGCGATTAATCACAAGTTAACTATGGCATTAATGTGATTAATCGCGAGTTAACTATGACATTAATGCGATTAATCACGAGTTAACTGACATTAATGCGATTAATCGCGAGTTAACTATGACATTAATGCGATTAATCACGAGTTAACTATGACACTAATGTGATTAATCGCGAGTTAACTATGACATTAATGCGATTAATCACGAGTTAACTGACATTAATGCGATTAATCAGAGTTAACTATGACATTAATGCGATTAATCACGGGTTAACTGACATTAATGCGATTAATCACAAGTTAACTATGACATTAATGCGATTAATCGCGAGTTAACTATGACATTAATGCGATTAATCGTGATTAAATATTTGAATAGTTTGACAGCACTAATATATATATCATCTTATTTTTGTTAGAAATTAAATGTCTGTGTCTCTGTGTGTGTGTGTTCCAACTCAGAGGAGAGCTTGAGAAGCTTCGTGAAGTGATCAATAGCGCAAAGCAGAGCAAGCTGGAGTCAGCGAGACCTCAGATCCTGGCGGCCGAGGAGAACCTGCACAGCATGATCGTGGATCTGGACCGAGTCGTCACCAAGGTGAGCGTCTCCGTCCCACTGTGGGGAAACTCGGCACACACTTTCAAACCAAACAATATTCACACACCTGATAGCATTCGTGATATGTCTTAACTAGTGTGATCAGGACATCACACTATAGTAAAGGATAAAGTAAACTGTGACACATTATACCCAGAATCAGAATCAGTTCAGTTTATTTTCTTTAGTGACCGCAGCCAGGCTGACCTCAGTACAGTACCGAATAATAATACCACAGGATAACAGATCAAAGGAAACCAAGAACAAAACATGACGTTACAAAGCCTGTATCTTCAGATCTTCTTACAGTGCAGTGAAACACACCGAGAGCTCTGCCTTTGATTATATAGAGATTTATAGACCTATCAGTTATTTATAGACCTAGATTTAGATTTATAGATGTATAGACCTAGATTATCCAGAGATTTATAGGATATTAATCTGGATTCTATAATTAACTGGTGACCAGTGCAGATCTGTCATGAGGGAAATCGAGATGCCTACATTTTTACAGCCTTTCTAAAATCTGCATTTTGAGCCATTTGGAAAGGATTTACCATAGTAGATGGAGGTGCAGTAACCCAGCCTAGTTTAACCCTTAACCCAGCCTAGCCGTAATAAAGTATGGCTTGGGACTTTCAGAGACTTCTCGGATAGAAACGGCTTAATTTTAGCAAGCAAGCGGAGATGAGAGACTACAACCAATCACAGAGCTAATGTGTTTATTAAACTTAAGGGGAAAAAATATGTTTTTTTAACTGATTTATTATACCCATAAACTCTTCACACAGAGACTACCAGTGACATTAATAAACATTTGGGAGCAATAATGATTCCTCCACTTTGAGCTGATGTTGTTCTGCTGAAGTGTGTTTTCTGCTCTTTTTACACACACACTGAACAACATGAAGCATTGCTTCGTCACTGGTTTGAGCTCAACTGGTATTATCTAATTGTGTAGTTAAATTTAACAGATATTCAACATAATTCATGTGCGAGTCCAACAGAAGGAACAAAACCAGTCAAACACACAGTGTGTCTCATACGTGTGTGTTTGTGTGTCTGTCTGTGTGTGTGTGTGTTGTGCAGGTGCAGACGGCGCAGTCCGAGGCGAAGGTTCGTGTCTCAGTACAGTGAGCTGGTGAACGAAGCCAAAGCTCAGTTCCAGCAGGAGCTCGCCAACATCACGCCTGAGATCCAGGCAAACTGGAAGGGACTCGGTGAGATCTCACACACACACACACACACGGCCCAGTTCACTAGGGCGGGACTCTTTCGGCACCTCAGATTCAATTCGAATCAATACTCGATTTTAGTCAAATTTCAATATATGGCTTTTGTCCCTTTAAGAATAAATGCATTCTTGCATTCATTCAAAAGGATCTAATATAGTGTTACACATGTGATTTCCTCACGCGTGGGAGTCGCTAAGAATCAGAATCGCTAAAATCCTGCGATACCCAACACTAGCGGTACTTGTAGATCAAGACCGCAGCCAGCCTAGTTCCAGCTCTGCTCTGTTGTGTCTGCTAGCGGGGAAGCTGAGCGCCGATGACCTGAACTCCCTGAATCGCTCATGCGCACCGGCGTATTGACCAGCTGAACCGCGAGCTAGCAGGAGCAGCGCGTGCGTGAGCAGATCCACATCGAGGCGGCGCTGGAGCAGCAGAAGCTGGAGGACAAGAAAGCGCTGGAGCGAGCCGTAGTGTCGGCACTCGAGCACAGCCGAGAGGACCTCCGGATCCAGCAGGAGAAGAAGGTGCTGCAACACGTTAACACAATCACATGCTAAACACGCTGAACACAATCACACGCTGAACACAATCACACGCTGAACACAATCACACGCTAACACAATCACACGCTAACACAATCACACGCTAACACAATCACACGCTAACACAATCACACGCTAACACAATCACACGCTAACACAATCACACGCTGAACACAATCACACGCTGAACACAATCACACGCTAACACAATCACACGCTAACACAATCACACGCTGAACACAATCACACGCTAACACAATCACACGCTAACACAATCACACGCTGAACACAATCACACGCTGAACACAATCACACGCTAACACAATCACACGCTAACACCAATCACACGCTAACACAATCACACGCTAACACAATCACACGCTAACACAATCACACGCTAACACAATCACACGCTAACACAATCACACGCTAACACAATCACACGCTAACACAATCACGCGACTAACGCAATCACACAGCTAACACGATATCACACGCTAACACAATCACACGCGCTAACGCAATCACACGGCTAACACAATCACACAGCTAACGCGAATCACACGCTAACACAATCACACGCGACTAACACGATCACACCAGCTAACGCGATCACGCGCTGAACACCGATCACACCGCTAACGCGATCACGCAGCTAACGCAATCACGCGACTAACGCGTATCACACAGTTAACGCGATCACGCGCTGCTAACGCGATCACGCGCTAACGCGATAGCACGCCGCGAACGCAATCGATACGCGCTAACGCAATCACGCAGCTAACGCGAATCACGCGCTAGCGCGATCACGCAGCTAACGCGAATCACGCGACTAACGCGATCACACGCTGACGCGATAACGCGACTGACACGCTCACGCAATCACACGGTAACCGCAGCTGACGCGATCAACGCGGCTAACGCGATCACGCCAGCTAACGCGATCACGCGGCTAACGCGATCAGCGCAGCTAACGCGATCAACGCGGCTAACGCGATTACGCCGCTAACGCAATCACGCGGCTGAACACAATCACACGGCTGACACGCTGAGCGCGTAACGCGATCAACGCAATTACACACTGGCGCACTACACGCGATTAACGCGCTACACGCTAACGCAATTAGCACGCTAAACGCACTCACACATTAACACAGCTAACGCAATCACGCGACTAAACGCACTAACGCGAATCACGCGCGCTAACACAGATCACGCGGCTAAACGCACTCACACGGCTAAACGCACTTAGCACGCGATTAACACCACTAACGCGAATCACGCGGCTAACACAATCACAGCTAACACGATACACAACGCCCTACACGGCCTCACCAGACTCCCTGGTGATAGAGATATTGTATCTCAATGGGACCTTCCTGGTTAAAAAAAAAACACACAATTACACGCTAAACGCCCTCACACGTTAACACACTCAAACGTTAAACACACTAATATGCTGCAACACGCTAACATGCTAAACACACTCGCGCTCACACGCTAAACATGCTTACCGCGTTAAACACTCACATGCTAAACACATTGACATGCTAAACACTCGCGCTAACAAGCTGCAACACACTCACGTTGCAACACGCCAAACACACTCACACGCTGAAACCTCACACGCTAACATACATGTTTACATGCTACACATCCTCACACGCTAACAGACTCAGACATTAAACACACTCGTGCTCACACGCTAAACACTCAAGCTCACACGCTAAACACATTGACATGCTAAACCCTCACACGCTGAAACACACTCACGCTGCAACACGCTAAACACACTCACACGCTAAACAGACTCACACGCTAACGCACTAAACACCCTCACAACACACATCCTTACATGCTAAACACCCTCACACGCTCAAACGTTATAAACACTAACATGCTGCTACACACGCTAACACGCGTAACGTGCTGCAACACACGCTAAACACCCATGCTCACACACTAACACACTAAACACCCTCGCACGTTGCAACAGGCACACGCTAAACACACTGACACACTGCAACACTCTCACGTTAAACACACTCACAGGCTTAAACACACTCGCACGTTCAACACGCTGAAACACACGCTGCAGTACGCTGAACAAGCTTAACACACTCAACGCTAAAACGCTGGGATACTTTACAGTTTTATTATTATTATTTTTTTTTTCAGTTTTATTGAAAAAGGCTGCATTTATCTGATCAAAAATACAGAAAAAAAACAGTGTAACATCACTTCTTTTTTGACCATATGTGTGTATTATTGATTTTTAGCTTCAGTAAGAATGAGTTTAAAATTACAAACCAATCATTTCAGTTTTACCACGAATGCCTTTGATTATGAATTTATCAGTGCCGAAGCTAAACACAGCAGCGCTCAAGAGTTGGGACACATTACTATTTTAAATAGGGTTGCAACGTTTCCAGAAACTTTCCAGGATTTTTCGGAATCTTTCCAGGATTTTTTGGAAGTTTCTGGAAATTTACCGGAAATATTCAACCCTAATTTTAAATGTTTTTGAACAGAAGTCTCTCCTGAAAGTGGAGCAGTTTTTAAAGGTTAAAGGTGTGTGTGTGTGTGTGTCAGCTCCAGGAGGTGCGCGAGGTGTTGGAGGCGGAGATGAGGACTCAGCTGAGGCGTCAGGCGGCGGCTCACACTGATCACCTGAGGGACGTGCTGAAGGTTCAGGAGCAGGAGCTGCGCCAGGAGGCTCAAGAGGTACACACACACACACCAAGCTTTCATTAACAATTACAGCTCTTCACGGCAGAAATGTGATGGGCGACCTGTGTGACTGACTGATATTGATTCCTAAATGCCAAGAATTCGATCTGTTAGTCGGAGCTGTTTCCATTGATCAAAGCTGGACTGAACATTATTCGTAGCTCCTCCCATTAGCTTAATCGCAATTAGTGTTGTGACTTAGTTTTCACATCAAAAGTAACAAATCTTGTCAGTTTGATCATAAATGAAAGTGTGTGTATGTGTGTGTGCAGGTCCTGAGCAGTAAGATGATGGAGCAGGAGACTCATTACCGCAGACTGACCCAGGAACAGCTGGACACCTTCACACTGGACATGAACGCAGCGTACGCCCGTCTCAAGGGCATCGAGGAGGCCATCGACAGTAAGACTTCGCCAGCTGGCTCGTCAAACACACACACATGCCCACTCGGGCCGTAGTTCTGCTGTGAACATCAGTTAGCAGGTCCCGGCCGTGCTCTCTGTTTATTTATTTGTTCGTTATCTTTTGCAAAATAGCTTTTTGTGGTGTCATTCACACATGCATTGATGACATAACTGCAGTAAAGTAATAGCCTAGTTAACAAGTTATGTGTTTACTTAGGATAATACTGTATTTTATATTATTAAAACCTTTTAACTATCAAGACAGAATATTCTGTAACACTTGACTTGAAGGGGTGTGCATAAGACTGACATGACACCTTAGTTTTCTGCATGTTTATGACAACTGTCATTAAGTGTCATTCGCTCAGTTATGACATTATTAATGGAAATATGACATTGTTTGAGATGTCTTTGTTATGACACCTTGACATAAACCAATACATCATAACCTGTCAGTGTCGTCGTCATGACAACTTTAGACAAAAACTTTAGACATTACTAAGACAACACAACCTGTCATAAACATGACATAGCAGATTCATTATCAGACTTAAGAAAGCACCTAGCTTTATGGGTTAACCCCTTAACTGTCACCCCCCTTTTTTGAATATAGATGAAAATGCACATTTTGAACTTAAATGGTTGTAATTCAGGAATGCTTTGGGATATAGACATATGATTGGTCTTGTTTTAAAGAAGACATTTGTCAGATTTATGTAGAAGTGAAATAAATTAAGAAAGTTAAACAGAAAAAAAGTTATAGAAGTTTGAGTTTATGGAATTGTACAATGTAAAAATATTAATTATTTATATTTTACATAAAATATATATTTTCAAAACCTGGGCTACTCTAAAACTGCAGAAAAATCAAAGCCAAAAATCTGAACAAGTTGTGTTTCAAATTTTAGGTTGATATCTCAAAAAATGAGCTTTCAGTAAGATTATGTTTGAGTGCAGTGCCAAACTTTTTCACTAGGGCACAATCAGACTCCATTACTGCCCATATAAGGGCGCCTGCATTTCCATTCGTGTTTTATTTATTATTTTTTCTTGATATTTCAAACTTTTCAGACCTTTTTTTCCAAAACAATTTAATTGATGCTATCTATTGAACTTTTGGCATGAAAACAGGTATCTGGAGGTATCTACCATGTTTTCATGGTAGATACCTCAGGAGGTATCTACCATGTTTTCATGTTCACTGCTATTTTAAAATAAAGGTCTGAAATCGCTTTATGAACTATGAAAATATTCTTGTTGCATACTGATAAATTATGGTTCCTCTGTAATATATTTTGAAAATCAGTCACCAAATATTGAAACTAGAGATTGTAAGCTTTCAAATGATATATAGTTTGTCAATATTACTAAAGGTATTTACTAAGATATAATTGATTTAAAAATATAGTGGCAAACGTTCCCACCTGTGGGACGGTGACAGTTAAACTGTCAGGTGGTTGGTTTTGACATCGGCTGTCATGAGGTCGTTATAACATGTTAATGACAAATTCAATGTGTACCACTGTTGTTGAGGTCACAAAACATATTCATGACAGTTATAATGGCTCATGACAGACAATGTCAAAGCCAACCACATGACAGTCTAAGTAAGCAATAAGGTACGAGAGGCTGTGCTGTATGGTGAATAAGTAACGGCTGAAGGGCGTTGTTAGGCTCGACACGAAGTGGAGTAACCCCTTGAGCCGTTACTTATTCACGATACAGCACTTGCCTCGAGTATCTTATTGCTTTTATAAAACGGTTGCCACACAATATTTAAGTCAAAAACAATGTTAGTGCAACTTTCTTGAAGTACAATCACTAAAAGCCTACCTTCCGCTGGAAAAAATAGTCCCCGAGTGTGAACAGCAACAACGTTCCAGTGTGTAAAATGCATGAAAGCTCAAATAAAAACAACACAGAACCGCAGTGTTGCGCAGCGAATCAATAGAACCGTTGGGTGAAGCGGCCGTAGCCGTGTTTTATCGTGAATAAAGCACAGCTCTTGACCAATCAGAATCAAGGATTCCAACTAACCGTTTTATAAGTTAATTTAATGTCAAGGTGTCATGACAAAGACATCTCAAACAATCTAATATTTGGATTAAAAATGTCATAACTGAGCGAATGACACTTAAACCTCCTTCATTTATGCACACCCCTTCAAGTAAAGCGTTACCGAAGTTTCTAAATCAAAGTGCCATGGTAAGTCAAACTTTACTTAACATTTCTTTTATTGAAAATGTTAATTTCCCGTCGTGTCTTGGAACATCTGAAAGCCAGGTTTGTCCTCATTATTAGCAGAACGCACACATTGTTTAATCAATAATTCAAGAATGTCCTTTTGATTATAATGTTTCTTGGCCATTAGAGTAACAGTTCTTGTAATAACAATAAGTTGAAAACTCTGTCCTCTAATTGCTATTTGTTTGACTGGGTCCATGGTATTTTACCTGATTCGGTTTTATCTGTCACATTAGTGCTTATCATTAAAGAAAAATTGGGTAAGATTAATAGCGTGGATAATTACAGGCCTATAGCTCTAGCCAGTATTTTATCCTGAGTCCTGGGGCCTCGTGTAAGGATATGCATATCCTCATCTGCATAGCATTTGCATATGATTATTCATCCACGTGACACCATGTTTAATGGTACAATACGTTAGTAAAATATGAAATACGGATGTGCCGTCACATTAATACAAACATAATTTTTTAGTAGCCTATATCGTTGCCTTGTTTTTGAATAAATAAATCAAATAGTGTTAAATACATTTCAGAGAAAGTTTTCCTCAATCTTTTCCACTGGCCAAATAGTACTTTTAATTGATTTATATTTTAATGGAAACAGATAGACCTTGTTGTGCATTATTTGCACGAAATAATTTTCTCAGGCAATCTTCTATTAGCTGTCAGTTAAAACATTAAAACACAGTATTGTATGTTGTATGCTGAATCGCATATTTAGTATGTGTTCACTTTTTGTGAAGACTAGACTTTTTAAAGCTTTTTGTACTCCGCTGTACACTGCCCACTTGTGGCGGCGCTATAAAAAGGCAGTATACAGAAACTCAAGGTGGCATATCATGATGGGCTGAGGCTGCTGCTTAAAGTGCCACAAGGGGGCAGTGTGAGTCAAATGTGTGTAAGTGTTAATGTATCCACATGTCCTGCTGTACTCAGGAATCTAAGGTGCAGATGTGTGTGTAGACCAGCAGAGTCACATCACAACACTAGTGAACCCTGCATTGAGTGCACTTAGGTTCACTTCGGGTTTGTGGAATCACTGGCGCTTTAGTCTATATGCCAATATTTGAACACTTTTTGTGTGTATTGTAGAATTTTGTCTGCGTAGTAATTTTTTTTTATAATTTTCTATCTTTATTTTGTATAGTGCTATGGACCATTTTATATGTATGTCCTGAATAAAGATATGATCTCACATATCTCTCATGAGGCTCACCAGCTGTGGCTCATAATAGTCATTTTTTACAATTTTCTATCTTTTTTTTTCTATTTTGAATGTATTCAGGACATGCATATAAAATAATCCATAGCAGTATACAAAATAATGAATAAGGATATAATGACAGTGAAGATCATTGATGGCTCCTCATTACCATGCTAAGGCCAATGTTCAGATTTTCTTTTCTTTTTTTAACCCTAAAACCGTGTTTTGGACAAATGTGGGCAAAATAGTTTTGATTAATTTTTAAAAAATACTTCCCTTGATCTGAGCGGTACAAGACTTGGATACTTTTCCTAAGTTTTCCTCCTGAACACACACTTTTTTTTGGACTCAATTCTACAATGTTAAGTGGGTGAAAAAAACCTCCTTAATCTTGGGTCAAAAATGGGCACCCATAGAAATGAATGGGAAAAACTGTAATTTAGAGCATTCTAAAATAAGCCACAATTAGACACCAGGTGACAGCAAATTCACTTCATCTTTAGGTTTTAGCTCTAAGAACTTATTGGAATGATATTTTAATGTAGTTAAAAAAAAAAATTAAAAAAAAAAAACATAAAAATAAGCATAATTTACATAGAAAATATGGTACTTTTTGAAGTAAATAAATTCAAAAATACCCCCAGAATAAAAAAAACCATCATAACTGGATAGACAAAACTTTATCGAAGACAGTGATATAACATTTATAATAAATAAACATTAGGATCACACCTGAGTCCTCTGTGTCCACATTTGTCCACAATTACAGGATTAAGGGCTATAAAGTGAATATGGGCTACTGTGTTCTCCTCTGTCTCCAAGGTCATGTGACCCTAATGTGTTCTCTTCTGTCTCCAAGGTCATGTGACTGCTGAGGAAGAGGCCCGCAAGGCTCACCAGCTGTGGCTCTCCGTAGAGGCTCTGAACTACACGCTGAAGTCCGCCGGTGCCGACTCCCCATCCGAGCCTCTAGAGGGCGCTGTGCTCGCCATCAAAGAAACCTGTGCGCAAAACGAGTTCGCCCAGGCGTTAGCCACCGCTATTCCCGAAGAGTCTCTGAGCCGAGGCGTCTACAGCGAAGCTAGCCTCCGCGCGCGCTTCTACGACATCCGCCGGCTCGCGCGCGCGTGGCGCTCATCGACGAGACCCGCAACAGTCTTTACCAGTACTTCCTGTCCTACCTGCAGTCCGTCCTTCTGTTCGAGAGAGTGGAAGAAGCGCCGCCGCCGAAACTAGCGGCCGAAGATCTCGACACGTTCAAGCTGCTCGCCTACGCTACGTACAGCATCGAGCGCGGAGACCTGGAACTAGCCGCCAAGTTCATCAACCAGCTACGTGGCGAGTCGCAGCGCGTGGCGCAGGACTGGCTCAAAGAAGCCCGGCTCACTTTAGAAACCAAGCAGGTGGTCAGCCTGCTCTCGGCGTATGCTAATGCCGTGGGGTTGGGCACCACGCAGGCGCCTTAGCCACACCCACGTGACCTTAGCCACACCCACAGGCCCCTTAGCCACACCCACATGATCTTAGCCACAACTACAGGCTCCGTAACATCACCCATTGGCCACACACCCACATATCCTTAAGCCACTCCCACTCTGTGGAGATTATGTAAATTACGAGGTCTGTCATTTGCCCACTGTTAACGGAGCCTTCTGCTCAGCTGATTAATTTATTAATAGTTTCTTGTGCTAGCCAGAAATCTGTCCGAATTACGTTTGCAGGAAGTGTTTGCCCTTTAAACAGTTCTCAAGTGGCTCATATACACGTAGAAACACATCTCGAGGTTTTGTTGATCTTTTGACAGTGGCGGCACTCTGGCGTAAATGCCGCGTATCTCACGGATGCTAACCTGTTCACCGTTTCACGATGCAACGCTTCAGTTTCAAAGTTATATATATTATTAACCCAGACTGTTGAGAATAATCAGTGCTCTTCTCATTCAAGATTGGAGATCAATAAATCATGTTTGTTGACCAGAATGGCATTTCAGTTATTTGCATGTGTTTTAAAAAAGTCAGATCTGGTTTAGCAGGGGTTCGTTTTAATTTAAAGTCTCCCTGTGGGATAAATCCAGCGTTTAATGTAGTTTATGTGTGTATGTGGTGTGTTTAATCCGCTTTAACACACACATGTGTAAGTTGATAAGTGGACAGCATTGCTGAGTATTTCCTCCTTAAAACTGCAGTGAACCAAAGACAGTCTCAAAAACACGCTTTGAAATCGCTGGTGTTTCTGACGTCACAAACCACCTTGTAACCAATCAGATCAACGTGTGATCGTCAACCAGTGGATCTCTGAGTGAGTGAGTGGAGGCAGGGCTCATTTGCATATTCATAGAACCATGCATACTAAATGAGATTATTAAGGGATACAATTATTGACTACAGGGGGACTTTTCCCGTCACACACAGTTAGAGGTGCCTATATATTTGGACACTGAAAAATACGTTTTTTAGCTGTTTACCAAAACCTGCTCAAATTACGGTTTAATAATGAACACAGGCTTAAAGTGCACAGTCTCAGCTATTTAAGTGTATTTATTCACATCCAAATTGGAGGAAAGGTTTAGGAATTACTGCTCTTTACTATGTAGACCCCTCTTTTTCAAGGGACCAAAAGCAATTAGACAACTGACTCAAAAGTGGTTTCATTGACTGGTGTTATTTCATCAACAAGAGAGTGCCGAAGTTACGACGTCTGTAGGCCAAAACGCGGAAGAGAGTAAGCTGCTGCGTCCGAAATCTCCCCTTACTCACTATATAGTGGACTATATAGCTAACATTAGGAATGGCCAAATCAACCATTTGGTACAGGACTAAAAAATGTAATGGTGAGCTGGACGTGAAGTGAAGAAAACAGATGATGAGAAATGCCTTTCACAACATCCAGTATGGCAAGTGTATGGCAACACTCACACTGTATCTTTTAAAGGTGCAGTGTGTAGTTTTTGGCGACATCTAGTGGTGAGACTTGCGAATTGCAAACAGCAAGTCACTCACGGCCTCTCCCTCCATTTGCAAACTCTATTTTGAAGCTACGGTGGCCAACGTAGGATAAAGTCAAAGCGAATAAAGTATGTCTGAGTCTGCAGAGAGTAGCAAGTCAAGCAATGAAGTTTTATTTTTATTTTATATTAAATTGTATTTACTTCATTATTCGGTAAATCAACATGTTATTGCGATTGTTATTTGATCATCATTGTGTTAGTGTTTTATTTACTGACTTTACCATAGCTTGTTTCTATGCTAGTTAGTACAAGATAAGAGCTAAGGAGTTTAATTAATTAATTTTATTAATTTGTTAATACCTAATAAATTCTGTCCAATAAGTCGGAGATGTTTTTGAGGGACGAGGTTCACTAAGCCCTGACGGGAATGATGTGTTTTTAAATGAAATTAGAAAGTGTCGAGTGTTTTTTTTTTTTTTTGCTCCAGTGTGAATACACTGTTTTATTCCTTTTAACTATTAAAGGTGATCTTCGAGTGACTTGTTGACAGTTTAAAGTATTTTCAAACAAAACGGAGGCTCGATAGACCCACCCTTCCTCATCTGCACTCTGACCTTATACTGTCTATGGCACTGACCCTCCCAGGGCCTTGTCTGTTATTAGCTGGAACAGTTTGTTACGTTTTGTTCAGCATTTTGAATTGTGTCAAACGTATTTATTGAAGCAAAAATTGTGTGCTGTTGTCATGTGTTAACTTTTGCTTCAAAATAAATCTCAAATCTCAAGCTTTCTTTCTGCTTTTTGCATCAAATTAAACAGTGAGTACTGCACTTATTAGTGCTAACTGTAGACACCTTCAAGTCGTTTAGCCGGAAAACCCATAGCTATAATAATTGGGTATATATATGTGTAAGGTCCAAATCGAACCCGTCTTCGTGGTGTCTCCTTTTGTTTCGACTGACACATTCCTTTATGATCGCTCTCTGCCCGCCTGCAGGTCCCCCTGGATCCTGAGCACGTCCTGCTTTGCCACTCTCACAATCTTCTGGCAGTGTTTAATGTGAGAGTGAGAATTATTGCTTTCTGATGACACATCGTCTTTATGATCTGCTGGTTTCGCAGTCCCCCTGTTAGCTAGAACTGAATCTGCTGTGGCTCTCTCATCAAGGCCTCGTTCCAAACCATCCCAGGCCCGGCTGTGAGAGAGAATTCAAGACATTTGTGTTTATGATTTTTTCTTTCAATACAATTTCTTGGAGAGCAAAACTACTCAAAGTCTTGACTAGCATTGCTTTACACATAAGAATAACCACTGCACTTTTGTGTATTTGCCCTCGGTTACAAAGCGGATCCACATCCATAATATTTCCCCCTATTGTAAAAAACAGTAGTTACCAGGGGCTTCGCCAGTATTGGACCAGGGTGGCACTGGCCCGCCCACGTTACCCACTGGCCCGCCCAGTCAAGTTTAATTAAAAATAGATTTTTAGTTTATTTTTATTATTCAAATGTATTTAAGAAAATATATTAATATATACCTGATTTATTGTTGATTGCGGTGTGTGTTTAATTCGTTTCCCAAATAAAATGGAACTGTCGACGCAAGTTATCGAAAGCCTCCCTCCGGAACGTTATTGGTTGCTATGGTTGCTGGGGGTTCCGACAGGAAAACTCTCACTGTCACCGGCGCCACAATAATGGCTAAAGAACTTTCTTTAATGTGATATTTGTGAAAAGCGAGAGTTGAGGAAGAAGACACGCCACTGCCTTCATCTACCGAGTCCACACAGCCCAGTTCTTCAGACTCATTAACCCACAAGAAGGTTAGTCAGGTGCTGGCGACGGCCGCTTCTCTCTCCCTCTCCCGGTCAGCCTGACGCGGGTTTACCCGCCGATCTAACTGCGATATTATTAATATTATTTTAGCTTACTTTACTTTCGGGTGAACTGTCTTTACACTGCTGATTAGCCTGAATAAAATAGACAGGTTATTGTCTACTGGTTTATCCAGCCTTTATAGAGCTCTGTTGGTTGAACATGATGATTTGCCGAATACAAATATACTGGTTTTGCAGTTTGTCTATTAAATTTTTCTACTTTCTAAGGTTAATTATTATTGAAGTCATTTTTTTCTATGAAAAACTATAGGCCCACTCACATTTTCACTGGCCCACCCAAAATTAAATTTCTGCCTACGCCACTGGTTACAACAGAGAATTCAAGACATTAGTGTTTATGATTTTCTCTTTCAATACAATTTCTTGGAGAGCAGAGGAACTCAAAGTCTTGACTAGCATTGCTTTACACATAAGAATAACCACTGCACTTTTGTGTATTTGCTTCTCGGTCGCAAAGCGGATCACATTCATAATATTTCCCCCTATCACAAAACTCCAGTAGTTGCAAAAGATTTAGAATCCAAGCCATCTTTGTTCATGATTTTTCTTTCAATACAATTTCTTGGAGAGCAAAGGAACTCAAAGTCTCGACTAGTATTGCTTTACACATAAGAATAACCACTGCACTTTTAGGTGGACTCGTCAATGTCACAGGAGCAGCCAAATATCTCAATCGACACCAAGAAGTCCTTCAAACAGCAGAGACTGACACTACGTTATCATTCAACCAGCAGGGTTGAAGAACTGAGCATGAACCACTTGGTATCTGAAAATATAGTTCATCACGAGGTGTTTGATAATGACGCAGCGACACACGTGGTGACAGCAGTGCTGTATGGAGCAGACGCCTGCTTTGTGTTTGATAGAGAAGTTTCTTCAGATGAGGAAATGAAGACAGTAGAAGGAGAAGCAAAAGTGGCCTTTGAGAAGCTCAAATTAATTTCAGTAGACCCAAACAGCAATCTGAAGATGAATGATGCTCAGAAGAACGCAGTCCAAAAATTCACATGCACGTTTTTATGGTGACTTCCAGTTACCGTCTAACCTGACCTCTTTCTGAAGATGCGTTGAAGGTGTTCGCTGATCTTCCAAACCTGCTGGGAGGAAAGAAAGAGCTGGCGGTTCCTCTGAGAGTTTGGCTTTTTCCTTTGGACAAACTTCTCTCAAAGCTTCCAAACTTCAGAAGGACATCAGCATGAATCTAATCATTAAAACTGAATCAGTGATTGAGAGTTTGAATACAACTGAGATGAAATGCAATGATCTTCTTGAAGACTCATCTGCTTCGATTTCTGATGAATTCAATGATAAAATCCTGCAAATGTCGCAAAACTGTGACATGTACAAACTGAGACTCATGGAGAAACTCTGGCTCTTTGCTGCCGAGCATCCGTGGAGACGTGAAGAAGGAAACTGACCTGAATGATCTTCTACAAGAACATGATGGATCTCCATTCAGAGGATGAGACCTGGCAGAATGGCTGAAAGAGAGAGAAAGAGAGTCTAATATCATTAAATCAGTCCTCAGACAGCTGAAGAATGCCGGTGCACAGGTAGAAGACAACATAGATCTGATTTCGATGGATCTGGAGGTTGAAAATCTGGTCTGCTACACATTCACATTATTGGACTGGTCAGATGTTCTGCTTAATAAACAAACCATCTATCCGAATTCTTCAACAAATGCAGAAACTGATGAGAACAGCCCAGATCCAGAGCAGAAGTCTTGGCTTACTCTTGAAATCCAAAAGACCATTAGGAGCAACTTGAAGATATTTAAGAAATTGATTCGATTCAAAAGAGCTGTAAACCAGCCAAGTTCATTGTGTCCTCAAAGGAAATGAAGAATAATCCAGGATCCTGCATTCTTCTGTATGAAAGTGAATGTGATGAAGCCGTTTGCTTTCATTCCTCCATCCAAACCAGCCTGTCCAATCACTGAAGAGGTCAAAGATGATAGTGTGGTCCTGAAGGTTCCTCCATCATGTCCTGAAACAGTGGAGCTGAGACTACTGTATAAACGGAAGCAGGATTCATTCTGGTCATCTAAACCTGTGCTGAAGGATCAAGCCACAGTTACTCTGACTGGTCTAGGAACAGCTGTATATGAGATCAGATGTGCAGCGCTGGGGAAACTCGACTACACCGTATACAGTGACGTCACTGAAGTTGTCACAGAGGTATGATGATAATTTATCAGCTGAAAGAAAAATAACTGAGAAGCTTTATAAAAATGAGTTAACGGTAACTTGTTATTTTGGTGTTTAATTATTTTTCAATAGGGAAAGGGCGGTTTGATTTCTGGTGAGTCATATATTATTCCTGCCCATCTTCTTTTTTTAAACACTTTGTTGAATTGTGTTGGTCTGTGAATAACAACAACAGTTGTATTGTTTTGTGTTGCAGACACTGACTTTAAAGGAGAGGGTCACTCGACCCCTATCACTGCCTCCGAGAGTTGTTGGTCTCCAGGACCTCATCAATCTCCTCAGTGTATGTGCCTCTTTTTATATATATATATATATGTTTTTTGGGGTGAGACTACCATTCTAGGTGAAAAAACATATGTTACAGACACAATTCCAGTGGGTTAGTTCACTCCTACTTTGGTAGATTGTATTACATTAGTTGTTAGATTGCCTTTCATTAGTTGATAAATTGGATATCACTTTGCACAGACAAGGTCTATGGCTCTACATTGAAACCTAGCCTAGGATGTTTAAGTCATATTACTTTACATTATCCCACAAATACTGTCAATAGAGCCTAAAAGATTGGCTTTATTTACTCACCCATACAAAACCTGTATGACTTTCTTCTGTTGAACACAAAAGATGATATTTTCGAGAGCACTGAGAACCAAACAATACCAAACCACTTTGACTTTAATTGCATGGCTTTTTTGTTGTTGTCATTTTTCTAAATGTCTTAATGTTTCACAGAAGAGAGTAATACAGTTCTGAACATGGATCATTGCTTTAAATATGTTGGCTGCTCTCATCTGTTCCAGCCTTTTATCCAAACTCTAGTAGCACAGAAGTGACGTCTAGTTCAGGGCTGGAAAAAAGTTCTTAATATAGACTAGATAATGTTATTGATGTAAATGTGATAAATGAAAAGCATGTGAAGTGAAAGTAGCTGAACTGTGTTTGTGTGTCTGTAGTATCAGAGACGTTCAAACTGAGACTGATGGAGGAGTTTCTGTTTTTGAATGATGAAATATCACCCGGTCGAAGACAACTACTGAATGATGTCTTCATTGAGCGGAACATCACAGAGGAACCAGATTCTCACATCAATAATAATAAAGAAATCATAAGCATTTTCCAAAGCCAGAAAATCAGGACCATGTTGATGAAGGGTGAAGCTGGCATTGGCAAAACTGTGGCTGTGCAGAAGTTCGTCCTGGACTGGGCTGAAGAGAAATTAAACCATGACATCCGAATATATATTTCCAATCCCTTTCCAGAAGCTGAACGTCATCAGAGAGACGGTGAAGGAGTGCAGCTTCATGGAGCTTCTGCAGCGATGCTGTGAAAACTCTGGACATCTGAATCCTGAGTCTAGGGTCATGCTGATCTTTGATGGACTGAATGAGTTTAAACTTCCTCTAGATTTCCAAACCACAAAGAAGATTAAAGATCCAATCATGAAAGCCTCAGTCTCTGATCTACTGACAAACCTCATGATGGGAAATCTGCTTCCAAACGCTCGTATCTGGATCACCAGCAGACCGGCAGCAGCCAATCAGATTCCTGCGTGGTTTATTGACCGTGTGACAGAGATCCAGGGCTTTAATGATGGACAGAAGGAGGAGTATTTCAGAAAGAGCATTAGTGACCGGAGTATGGCCAATAAAGTCATCAGTCACATCCAGAAATCTCCACGCATCAACAGCATGTGTTATTCACCAGATTACTGCAGAATCATCGCAGCGATTCCAGAGGAAATGTTCAGAACAGGCAGAGAAGATTTCCCCAAGACTCTCACTCAGATGTACAGCAAACTCCTGTTAGCTCAGACTGAACTGGATCCAGAGAGAAGAGAGACACCATCATCGCTCCTGGGAATATAGCCTTTGACCTGCTGGTGAAGGCCAACTCTCTCTTCTGTGCTGAGGATCATGAACTCAGTGCTGAACGTGTTAAAGCAAGCTCATCAATCATTAAAGTGACAGATGAATAAAGAAAGTCCTTCTGTTTCGTGAATCGGCGAACACAGGAGTTTCTGGCCGCTGTGTATGCGACTGATGTCATCAATGGAGGAAACCCACTCCGGCTCAGAGATCTCTCCAGTCTGAAACTTGAGCTCGGAGAGAAGAGCTTCACAGACTACGATTCACTCCAGAACATGATGAACATCACTTTACAGAAACAGATGGAGCTCTTCTTCTGCTTCTTACTGGGTTTCAGACTGGAGTCCAGTCAGATTGCTTTAAAAGAGCTCCTGACACAGAGAAGCAGCAACTCTTCATCCAGTCAAGAAATAATTCAACACATCAAAACTATGATGATGAGTTCCTCTAAAGAAGATTGCAGACGAAAAGCAGTCTCCTGTTGGACTGTTTGAAAGAGCTGGATGAGCGTTATCTAATCCAGGAGATGAAGACACAGCTGAAGTCTGGACTCAGACTCTCTCCTGATGAGTTCTCAGCTCTGATGACTGTGATTATATCACATCCATCAGAAGAACTGAAGCCTCAACCAGTGCTCAAAACATCTGGAGAACATGAGTGAGTAAATACATATTAATCTGAAGAACTGTCTAAAGCCATATAAATCAATGAATGCCTGAATGCAGGATATATCAGTGTGGAAATGGTGCCTAAGCTTGTGCTGATCTGAGTTCTTGTTTCCAAGTAATTTTTCTTTTATACTTTTGTAGACATTTGTGTTTAATGTGTTTTCTTCGCACTCACAGGTTGAAGATCTTGTGGTATCAGTGATGGAGGTTGTGCTGTTCTGAGATCAGCTCTGAGATCAAACCCATCTCATCTGAGAGAACTGGACCTGAGTGAGAACATCCTTACAGAATCAGAAGTGAAACTGCTTTCAGATCTACTGAAACATCCTCAGTGTAAACTGGAGAAACTGGGGTCAGTGGTATTGTTTTTGGTCATGAGTTTTTCACAAGGAATACTTTTGTTGTTTATATTTTGCTTTGAAAAACAACAAAAGAGTAAAAAGTGTTAGGACAGTTGTGAGTGGGTCTCTAATCTTGGTATACTGTAATACAAGTTATAATAAGGGATGATACTACTATAAAATGATATACTGGTTTAAAGGGCGAAAATCATGAAACTTTCCATAAATTTGCTGCAGTCCATGAAGTGTTATATATGTAAGCAATAAGGTACTAAGAGCTGTGTGTATCGTGAATTAGTAACGGCTTAAGGGCGTTGTTAGGCACGACGCGAAGTGGAGTAACCCCTTGAGCCGTTACTTATTCACGATACAGCACTTGCCTCGAGTATCTTATTGCTTTTATGAAACGGTTGCCACACAATATTTAAGTAAAAAACAATGTTAGTGCAACTTTCTTGAAGTAAAATCACTAAAAGCCTACCTTCCGCTGGAAAAAATAGTCCCCGAGCGTGAACAGCAACAACGTTCCAGTGTGTAAAATGCATGAAAGCTCAAATAAAAACAACACAGAACCGCAGTGTTGCGCAGCGATCTATAGAACCGTTGGGTGAAGCGGTCGTAGCCGTGTTTTATCGCTGAATAAAGCACAGCTCTTGACCAATCAGAATCAAGGATTCGAACTAACCGTTTTATAAATATATATATATATATATATATATATATATATATATATAGATATGTGTGATACATATATATATATATATATGTGTGTGTGTCTATATATATATATATATATATATACACACATCAAGGAAAAGTTACATTGATCAAAAGTTACATTAAAGACATTTATCATGTTAAAAAAGATTCTAATTAAATATATGCTAGTTATTTTGAACTTTCTATTCATCAAAGAATCCTGAAATAAAAATGTTAAAAACTGTTTTCAACATGGATAATAATCATACATGTTTTTGGAGCATAAAATCATCATATTAGAGTGATTTGTGAAGGATCATGTGACACTGAAGACTGGAGTAATGATGCTGAAAATTCAGCTTTTTTTCAGAGGAATAAATTACATTTTAATATATATTAACATAAAAAAGTCATTTTAAATGATCATAATATTTCACAATATTACTGTGTTTTTTGTGTATTTTTTATCAAAAAATTGCAGCCTTGGTGAGCTGAAGAGACCTCTTTTAAAAACATAAAAAATCTTACCGACCTTAAACTTTTGACCAGTAGTGTGTATATATATATATGTATATGTGTATATATATATATATGTGACATTTGAAAAAATGATAGCATTAACACATTAACAATAAATTATAACTAATGTTTGAAACATCTGTTTTAATATCTTCATAATTTATAGGTCTGAAATTGAATTGCCTTTCAATAATTGTTTTTAATAATTACCTGGTTCTCAATGTATTCTGACTTCATATATATTTGTATTTCTCACACTCATAGGTTGAGATCTTGTGGTATCAGTGATGGAGGTTGTGCTGATCTGAGTTCAGCTCTGAGATCAAACCCGTCTCATCTGAGAGAACTGGACCTGAGTGGGAACATCCTTGCAGAATCAGGAGTGATGCAGATTTCAGATCTACTGGAACATCCTCAGTGTAAACTGGAGAAACTGGGGTGAGTGGTTTTGTGCATATTGTATAATATAATTACACAATCTATCTGTCACAGTCATCGTCTGCACCAGTCTGTCTTAGTCATCACTACACTTCCCATGATCCCGCTTGTCTCCTCACCTGAACTTAACTTCCTCATTAGCCACCTGTTTCTCGTCATGATCATCTGTGTCACCTGTCCTCACCTCGTTTTTGTTCATTTGTATCTGTATTTAGTTTCCTTCAGTTCAGTTAGCCTTGGTCAGTCGTCATCTATGTATAGTTGTGTGAATTGAGCTCCTGGAGTGTTTCCCTTCATTTCTGTAAGTTTAAGTTTGTTAATTAATCATCTACATTGAGTTCCTTTTGTCCTCGTCTTCTGCATCCTGCATTTCGCCTGTCACTATCACTGTTCAATGTATTTTTAGGGGTTCAATAATGAAATGCTGAAACCCTATTGTAATTATGGACCAAGAACTGAAGATGCGTAAGATCTTGTATGCGTTGGCGTTCTTATTATTCTTCTGCTCTTGGATCACTCGCAAAGTAATTTTATGAGGAGCACGGCAAAATAAACGTGAAGGTATTTCTCAGCAATGCTTTAGTGTACTCTGAGCAAACTTGGTGTGTGTTATGACAACCATGAACTTAGGTTACCTGGCTAGTTTTAGCACAGTGCCATGTAGTGGTCAGGAGAAATGAATCTGATTTCATTTCGATAGACATTTTCCATTTCCTTGAATTTTTTGAAAAATATACTTTTTGGAAATCCTCATAGGCTGTTTGTCTGATTCACTCAACTTGACATGCACCATCTAGAGTCCTTCATGGAAAAAAGTTTAAATAATTTCGAGATTCACTCTTGTGATTGGACGTTCTCTTGAACACAATGAGATAAATTAACCAAACTTGTTATACTTATGTAAGAGCTCGTTCTGTGGTCACTGGTCATGCAAAAAAATTGTGGCGATTCACCACTTGGTGGTGCTGTAATACAAAAAAACCCCATAAAACCTCTGTAGTTAACTATAACTATAATGTATGGCGGAATACCACAGCAAGTGATTGGGAGCACTTCGACTCGGCGCATGTATATCGATGGACTCGGCGCTGTAATATCACTCCGGAGAGGGGGAGGATTTTTCATGAGTGATGATATTACTACGTCGTGATGATATTACTACGTCGAGTTCGAAGTGCATCTTAAACTCGTACTTGCGTTAAAACGGTCAGTATCACTTTAATATCTGAGATTATTAGTTAAAATTACTTTTAGAACTCCTCGTTGTTTGATTTAATCGAAACTTGACATGCATCATCTAGAGACCCTCACAGCTAAATGTATCAAAAGAATTTTGGGTAAAACTTCATAATCACTGCATACTATGAATCATTTCAACGATTTAAATGTTCATTATTTAGACATGTAGTAATAGCAACTCAGTGTGTGAATAAATGCTTTATCAACACATTTTCTACTGTAATTTATGATTAATTCAGGTAGTTATAAATTAGGTAGATTTTTGCTTCATTGTAGGAGGAAGTGAAAAAGGTAAACAGCGGATTTCTCTCGTCTCAGGGGAAAATGAAAGAGTGTTGCACGACCATTCAGTAGCACGACTGGATTTCTAAGGCCGGAAACACACTGACTGCGTGGCGTACAGCGTCTCAGCTGCGTGGTGTGTCCGTTTTTATTTTGGCTCCCATGTTCGGCTCCCAACAGGTTAGAGCTTGCACACTGCCTGCGTGACGCGCGCATGCTAAAAATAGAGCCGACGCCCATTTTTCACGCGACTTTCAAGTGTTTTGGAAGCGTTTCCAGGCAAAAAACAATAGGAAACAATGTTTATATGTCATTTTGTACATGAATACATAATAATAAATCAAATTACATTTTGATGTTTGAAAGTCTAGGTTTTGAAATAAATTCAGATATCAATGTAATTTAAACAAATAATAATAATAATCATTTTTCAAATATTACCATTATTTTTGCCTATATATAATTTCATGTCATTTTTATTTTTTACAACAATCGAGTCCTGGTGTCCACTACAGAGGTGATAGCATAACATCTTTTTCTTATGCTCTTAAAGGTGCCATCTGTAATAATTGAGGTTAAAATATCCAAAAAATGAGCTACTTGCATCAAAAGAATGAGAAGAAATAAGGTTAATGATGTCATTAAAAAAATTACAAGTTATAGTGCTGCCGAGATATTAACCTGAATTAGCATGCTAAATTACTAGCCCCGGCCCGTCAGGTGTCGTAATACCAGTTTCGGCCATGGGAGGCGGTATGCGGGCGGGCAACATAAACACCAGCCAAACTGCAGTAGTACACGAGTAAGTCGCGCGGCTTGTGTTTGTACTTGAACTTGATGTCAGTCGTGTGGAAATACAACCTAGAGCCCACTACTACATTTCAGTTCAGGGAAGAGTTCAAAATATGATTGGTCAACATTATGCACGAGGAATACAGTTCGGTAAGTTGTAGCGTACTGTATCTTTCAACAGAGTTCATGTTTTTTCCATTAGCTAGTAGAGCTGATGGGTTCACGTGCGCTAGGGATCTGTGGTGTAACATGTACAAGCACCAAAACGGTATTTATTGTTTGAATTGCGTAATAAAATTGACAGAATCTGAGAGCTTAACTAACCTGCTTGCTAAGTGTCATTTGCATGTGTCTCACGGTGAAGTTGGCAGCTCTGAATGGCGCTAGCTTGATCAACATCAGCCAATGCTGTCTGTCAAATTAATTCAAACTAACAATAAAAGTGTAATATGAACAAAACTAATACCGCAACCTTCAAATAATAGCCCAGGCTTTTATTTTCCCATATCGTGGAAATGCACCAGCTTGTTTTTGAGACAGGCGTCTATGAGACGGTCTTCATCATTTAGTGTTGATGTTGTTCATTGAGTCTCTGATCTCTAAAAATCTCCAAATGCTCCACGTGAAACTGCGCTCTTCCAAGCT
Source organism: Hybognathus amarus (assembly GCA_030378365.1). NCBI lineage: Eukaryota > Metazoa > Chordata > Actinopteri > Cypriniformes > Leuciscidae > Hybognathus > Hybognathus amarus. Next base: position 124,815 of record JAQIUQ010005315.1, read on the forward strand.
TTTACTATCGTGTCAAATGATTTGATTAATATGCGTGAGGGAGAGAGCGCAAGAGTGCGCTCGCTTGTGTTTGAAGACGCGAGAGTGCGCGCGGCTGCGGCACAACTCACCTTCTGGAGGTATACTGCCCCCATCTGGTATGGAAAATGGAGTATGATTAGAATTTCTTTGCCAGATGGCGCCTTTAACAATTTGATTTGATCAGTCTAATCATACACACACTTTGCTCTCTGAGTGAGTTTGTCATTGTCTTATCACTTTTATTCATTGAACACAGGTTAGATCTTGTCATAGCAGTGACAGAGGTTATATTATTCTGAGTTCAGCTCTGAGATCAAATCTGTCTCTGAGAGAGCTGGACCTGAGTGAGAATAACATGAAGTATTCAGGAGTGAAGCAGCTTTCAGCTCTACTGGTGGATCCTCAGTGTAAACTGGAGAAACTTGGGTGAGTGTCACTGGCGTTATTTTATATATCTGTTTGAATGAAGACCAAGTGAACCTGTTAGTTATGCTCAACAATTAGGTTATTTTCTTTGAAAGCTTCTTTTTTGTCAGATACACATGAAGATGGAACAACATTTCCCCCTTTCTTCACACACACACAGGTTGAGATCTTGTAATATCAGTGATGGAGGTTGTACTGATCTGAGTTCAGCTCTGATATCAAACCCGTCTCTTCTGAGAGAGCTGGACCTGAGTGGGAATGAAATTATAGATTCAAAACTGAAGATGATTTCACCTTTACTGAAACATCCTCAGTGTAAACTACAGAAACTGGGTGAGTTGAGTAAATGAGAGACTGTCTATTCTAGATGGAATCAATAATTTGTTTATTTAGAGCTCGGGGTCGGCAACCCTTGACACGCATGCCAATATCAGCACACAGAGGGTTAATCACTGACAAATGAGTAATAGCGAGAGAACTGTCCTTATTTAGAGGTCATTTTTTTCTCATATACACACATCCTTTTTTATTAACCTGTGAGCTATAAATACTATTTAACACTCTGGGTTTGAGAAAAGTTTGTGAAAAGACAAGTTTTGTTGTCTCATAAATCAAACACACCTGATCAGCTCATCAGTAAAGACTCCAAGGCCTCAGATGAGTGTGTCAGATTAGAGAGCAGACAGTGTGCAGTGTAAGGGGACCAGGAGCAGGATTGGGACACACTGACTAACTCTTTCCATGACCCTGCACACCATGAGGTTGCAGAGCTGTACTTACAGTGGAAATCACACACGTCTGATTCGCTGCAGTCACTCTGCGTGATCGAGAGAAGAACAGTGTTATCTGCGGTAGCTTTCAAAGCTAAATAAATTACTGATATTATCAATGTTGGAAGATTTTTATCTAGTTTTATGAAGTCTTTCACATTCCACACACAAATCAGGAGATCCGCAAACTACAACAATAATGCATGTGGTGGGGTTCAGTACGGCCATATTGGAAATAAACTTAACTTTAAACATTTCATATAAAAATTGCTTCAGAAATAATAAATAGTCAGTCTTGTATTACTAATAAAATAAGAATATAAATAGAATAAGAGTAATAAAATAAGTTGATTTTTCTGTTACACTTGAACCTTTAAAGATGGTTGTTTACAATATATTTATATAATTATAAAAGTTTATGTGATATAAGGCAGGAAGAATGTGTGTGTCCAGCGATTAACTAGAAAAAAATAAAAATGGCGCTTAATGACAAAAAGGTTGCTGACCCCTAATTTCATGAAGTACAGATCGATTTATTCACATTGTTCATTATATCAAAAGAGGTTTAATGATGAGTAGATAAACAGTTTCAGGTGAACTTAATCCAACAGCCTGATTCTCATTATTGTAGATTAGAGCCCAATTATTACTTGAATTCTCGATTCTCACGGGACATTAACACATGCTTCTCTTCACACACTCACAGGTTGAGATCTTGTATGATCACTGATGGAGGTTGTGCTGATCTGAGTTCAGCTCTGAGATCAAACCTGTCTCTGAGAGAACTGGACCTGAGTGAGAATTACTACTTTAGGATTTAGGAGTGAAGCAGCTTTCAGCTCTACTAGAAGATCCTCAGTGTAAACTGGAGAAACTGGGGTGAGACTCATTGGCTTTACTATAGTTTTTAGTTATAGTTAAGTTAAAGGTTTTTCCCAGTAACACTTCACAATAAGGTTTCATTAGTTTACATTAGTTAAGACTTTCTTATTCACCTTGGCTTTTAACACTTTATAGTTTGTCTTCCTGGATTTCTCTTTAATCTATTGATTACTTATTTTGTCTTTTCTGGTATTTTTGTATGTATATTAGTTTTATTTATAGTATTTAATGTGTTTTCTTCACATTCACAGGATGAGATCTTGTTATGATCAGTGACAGAGGTTGTGCTGATCTGAGTTCAGCTCTGAGATTGAACCGGTCTCTGAGAGAGCTGGACCTGAGTGAGAATAACTTTAAAGATTCAGGAGTGAAGCAGTTTTCAGCTCTACTGGCATATCATCAGTGTAAACTGGAGAAACTGGGGTGAGTGGTTTTGGCTTTATTTGATATATTGGTTTTAGTAAAGACTGTAAGTGTTACACCCACCAGTTGAAGTGCCCAGGATAAACACCCTCTGTCTCCTGTAGTACTTTCCCATCATGAACTACACTTCCCATAACCCCCTGCCTGGACTCATGTTCTGATTACTGCCACCTCATTCATGTTTGCCTATTTAAACCCTGTTCTTTCATTAATTACAATGTCTTGTTTAACCCTCTGGGGTCTAAGGCCAGAGACACATTGGCTGCGTGGCGCGAGCGTGGCGTTTCTGTTGCGCGGTGGCTGCATCATCGCGTTTTCTGTGTCTTTGCACTCCAGAAGCGTGTGTGATGTGGCGCTGCTGCGACACAGAGGGACAGTCTACATTTGGATTAGCGGTGTGTTGCTCTTGCCTTTATGACAACAATTTCAACTTTTATCACACGTCTTCCAAAATCTGAAAAATAGGGAAGTGGGCTGTCTGTTTATTTCAATAACATTTACAAATTTTGTGTAGCTTTAAAGAGCCCATATTTAGCCTGATGGTGGATCAGACACTACTTGTATAGCCTATCCTATCTTTATATCCTCCTGAGGCCTAGAACGTTTTTTTCTTCTTCATGTAATCACATTGTTAAGAGCAAGAAACAGATGGGAAAAAAATGTTATGCTTTGTTATGATATGACCTTTGTAGTGGACACCAGGACTTGATTGTTTAAAAAATAAAAATGACATAAAATTATAGGCAAAAATAATGGCATATATTTGAAAATCAATAATTGTTATTATTATTTCATGATGGGGCAGGGACTGTTCACCCCCATTCGCATATTGCCTTAGCAACAAAAAAATGTTTTTCACAATAAATCCCAATTCACAGTTTTATGTGAATGATTAGGAGGATCATTCAGATCATTGTGAAGAAAAAACTCTAGGCAACATCCATCAGGCAAAAGTCTTGTGGACGCATATTTCGTATGCGTGTTATGGCCTTATTTCAGAAACTTTCATTTTTATTTTTTCAATAACCACGCATAAACAATATTCTCTCAAAAATACAAACATGTACATACATGTTGCTCACATACTATGATAGCACTGTTTGTGCTAAATATAGTGTAATTTCACCTGTGCCATTAATATGTTTATAAGCAACTGAAAAAAGCACAAATGTCACAGCATGTCAGAACATCTCAAGGACCCCAAAAACACCTTAGACACCAAATGGTTAAACACAATACAAAAGTTACAATTACAACAATTACAATTTAAAAAAATCTAAAACTAATCAACTAACTCCTGTCTAAACATTCATATTTAGTCTGTAACATATTGTGTTCATGATATATTAGCATATAAATGTTCATTTGCAGTTTGTTGCTTATACAAAGACATTTTTTTTCAGCATATTTCAGTCTATTTTTCTCATCTCAGTAGGCTGTAGCAGTATATTTTGGTCGAAGCTAAACTAGCAGATGTGTTCATGTAAAAATAACATATTTAGTAATGTAGGTGCGAGAGTGAATGAACGGCGCTGTAAAGTTGTAGTAAACAATAGCACGTGTCTGTGCCATTCATTCACACGCAGACACGCGATTCATATTTAAACAGTCTTTTTGTGGTGTACAGACACTATTCCATATCGCAATTAGAACAAAGCACTTAAGAATAAATAACTTACTTAAAAGTGAGCTTGATCCGTTGCAGGGCTCCAGACTAACTTTTTCACCTCCGTCCTGGAACCGTCCTGAAAAACAATTTGAGCCGTCCTAAAGTGAATGTCAACCGTCCCAAAATAAATATTTTGTTTCTGTACTTTGTTATTATCATCCATAGCTGTTAGTTTACTAAAACAATTCTGATGACTAAAATTTAGTTCAACTGTAATGCATTAATTTAGAATTTCTCTAAAATTTCCAAACCTACATACTTCCAGAGAAAAAATCAATTAACCAGTTAATATGAATGATTTTAAAGTTTGAACATGCAATACAGATACAGATTTAACTACTGTGACTTAAAAAAATACCTTAATTTTTGCCAAACAAATGTATTTATCTTGCCTAAATGTTTGCGCTCATTGCATTTCTACAATGGGGTAATGTTGTTAAGAATTTACACAACACGAAGCTTGATTTAAATTGTTCAATTAAATTGAGAAAAGTTGCACAAATAAATACAGTAGAATAAAGATACAAATAAAGACAAATAACGAGTAAAGTTTTGGAATAGGTCTAACACTAGTATTCAGACAGAAACTGAATAAAATAATCAAATGGAAAATAACACTGGATAGTATTTTAGTCCTGAATAAATTAAATACGTAGGCTATTATTCCTGATTCATTTATTTTAAAGCTCTCTTTTGTTGTTTTGACGACAAAATGAATGACCGTCAGATATAGTTGCGGTCACTTTAAGAGCAAGTGCACGAATTCTGAGTTCATTATACTGGCATATGTTTTATGCTTATTAAAGACAAAAACCGACTATGTTTAGACTATTATACTCACGAAGACTCGAAATCGACACAGTTTTGCGTGCTAAAGCAATACAAACCGTGAAAAATAACTTTTGTTCCTGGCCAGCTATTCTTGAGGCGGATTTTCTATGAATGTGCGCATATAGAAAATCATCCCAGAGAGCGCAAGAGCACTGATTAGTTTAAAATCACTTAAATGTTTAAACTGGTAAGACTAAAAAGACGTGCAAATGGTAAACTGCATTCACAATGCACTGTTGGCGATAGCCAACCCCAGAGGGTTAATGTCACTGCAATGCTGAGCGTTATCCTGGTTCCCTGTGTGTTGGTTTTGATCTTCTGCATGTCTCCTGGATTTCCCTGTGTCTTGGACCTTGTTTCACAGGTTGAGATCTTGTGGGATCAGTGATGGAGGTTGTGCTGATCTGAGTTCAGCTCTGATATCAAACCCGTCTCTGAGAGAACTGGACATGAGTCAAAATAACATCACAGACTCAGGAATAAAGCAGCTTTCAGATCTACTGAAACATCCTCAGTGTAAACTGGAGAAAATGGAGTGAGTGTCACTGCCTTTATTTCATATATGTGTTTCAGTAAATACTGGAAGTACTATCATCTTTAGTTATAGTAGTTTTTTTCCCATACATAATTTCTAGACATCAGTATTTAATGTGTTTTCTTCACACTCACAGGATGAGATCTTGTTACGTTCAGTAACCGAGGTTGTGCTGATCTGAGTTCAGCTCTGAGATCAAACCCGTCTCTGAGAGAGCTGGACCTGAGTGGGAATGTCATTACAGATTTAGGAATAAAACAGCTTTCAGCTCTACTAGAAGATCCTCAGTGTAAACTGGAGAAACTGGGGTACGTTTCTAATTCTGGCATTGTAAATCCATGCATGTTGACACTCATTCTTCACCACACAGACTCTTTTCTCTGTGATTGTGTCTGATTTTCTGTAGCTGTGACAGTGCTAAACACTTAAGATCATGAGTGTGATTCCCACTGAACACACATATATAATAAATGTGCTTGTTAATTGTTTTACACAAGTGTCCATATTCATACGTGCAGAGTAAATGTTGTATTAAAGTATAAAACAGTATAATAAATATAAACAGGACTAAACAATACTGAATAGCAAATGGGACGAAATAAACCACATAGACAGACTTGCTTGGATACTCTGATAGTTGATAAAGACTTGATAATGTAAAACTACATCTTTATGTCTGTGTGTGTGATTGTCTGATGATCTGATTCTCACTGTATTCTGACTGAAAGGGTTCATCTGTTTCTCAGACACTAACAGGTTGAGATCTTGTGGTATCAGTGATGGAGGTTGTGCTGATCTGAGTTCAGCTCTGAGATCAAACCCGTCTCATCTGAGAGAACTGGACCTGAGTGGGAATAACTTTAGAGATTCAGGAGTGAAGCAGCTTTCACAGATACTGGAGGATCCTCAGTGTAAACTGGAGAAACTAGTGAGTGCCATTATTCTGCTGCTGTGTGTTTGTTTTACAAAAACTCAAGGGAAAAACAGTGTCAACACTCATATCTCAACAGATATAATTTAGTATACATCTCTCTCTCTGTGTATGATACTTGTTTACATAGCATGTACAATATAAATATAAAACAATTGGCTTTATGCCCAGCTGCACTACTTCCTAAACTTTAGCCAGCTCCTTGTTTCCTGTCCGCCATTATTGGCCAAATTGATTAATTCAGGTGTGTCTGATTATTGTGCCATGACTACTGAGGTCAAGCACACCTGAATTAATCAAATTGTCCAATAATGGCAGACAGGAAACAAGGAGCTGGCTAAAGTTCAGGAAGTAGTGCAGCTGTGCATAAAGCCAATTGGGATTTATCTTGCTCATTTTACCAGCAGGGCTTGTTTAGTTCTTTTATCCCTCTCTCGGCCTAAGTTTCATGTTTGATGTTTCATATTTACAGCTTTCATCCAAAATTCAAAAAACTCCTAAATTATACACTCTATCAACATAACAACAAAACCTACTAAAACTAAATTAATTTCAGTACATCAGACTAGACTTGTACATGTTCTGAAGGAAATGTGAGGAGTGCTCACACGAGCAAAACTGAGTTTAATCATAATTCAACTTTTCTGAATATAAATGCTCAAATTCACAATCTCGTATTTTCAATATAATCCACACATGTATGTTAAACAGATATAGCACTGTAAAGTTAGTTTTAGTTTTGTAAAATCTAATATTTGCTCTTTCATTTTAACCTGAGGTGTCATTCTTAACTTCATGGCTGCATGTGTACTGTTGCAAACCAAATGTACAGTGAAACATAAAATATAATTAAAAAAACTAAAATGACCTGCTGCTTTAGTGTGAGGCATGTGTATGACTGCAGAAATGATCTGATATCTGGTCTGTACCCAGATACAGGACTGTCAACATTTTGATCCATCAAATAAATAGTCACTGAAACTAAAAAGTGAACACATTGTGAACTAAAAAGCCCTTGACCTATGATCCAATGATTATTAGATGATGCTTGAACATGTGTATTGTGTGAGTCTCAGCAGCAGATGTCAGTGTTTCTCTTCAGCTGAATCAGATGTATTCCTCAGACAGACAGAGCTGCTGGATTACACACATAGCACATACAATAATTTACATTTATGAAATAAATGTAAACTCAAAAAAAAACATAAAACAAAATATTTTTAATTTTTATGTAGTTTAACTGTTGTATGATGAATGAAATAAAATGACAAAAATAAAAATGAATTTGCACAATACTATATGTTTGAGAAAAATGACTCAAATTAACCATATATATATATTTATATACAAAATAATGATAAAAAGTATACACTGAAATAACACTGTCTCATGATCTCTATCTCAACTGCGAGTTTCACACATTTGCTTCAAATGATTTTCATTCCAGATCCGTTTGTGTGTTTCGGTCAGACTGGAACTTCAGCAGAAATGTTGATCCTCGTCTCAGTCCAAATATCTCCTTAAGTTATGAGTTTTATTGCTAAGCGTTGCCATAGCGACCGCGCCCTTCAGACGTGGAGTGGGAGGACAGATGTGGAGAGAAGGTCATGAGATATGAATTTTTATATATATATATATATATATATATATATATATATATATATATAATGTGAGTATTTGAATAGTACCCTATTTGAATATTTAAAACCAGCTGAATATTAAAAGTACAGTGCAAGGTAACGTTACTCCGCTCCGTCATCGGCAGCTGTCAGTCACAGTTGGCGACAAGAACAATCCTCCGTGGACCGGTCCGAGCTAAATTTTGTTACTTTAATTTTCTAAATAACCAGTGGGGGAATGAACTTCACATGCCATTACAAAAATAAACAATGTCCAGAGCCATGAATTTTATTTTATTTAACACATTTAAAGTTGCATAAAATAATAAATTATGAATAATAATGTACAGAAATTTATTTTTTTTGTTTTTGCGTTTCCACAAGACAAATAAAGCCACACAATGGTGACGAATGAGTTGATGAAAAAGAAGAAGAAAATAAACTTTTGGCTTTTAACTCTGCTTTCTCTGGCTATTTGATTAATGAAAACAATACTTTTACGTTTAAATGTGAATTTGTCGTCCACCACATAAACACCAATACTTGAAGTTTGGATCCTTGTATGTTTACATGACACTATGACAAAAGTATGACCTCAAATTGACATCTGCACACGGAGAAAGCAAAAGCCAGATGTGTTTTGTATTCACAGCATCAGTGTGTAGTTGGCACATAGTGTGCTTAGTAGATGATCGTAGGCTTGTGTTTACTGTTTGATACGAAAACACCATTTTTACGAAGGAGTGAAGAGTTAATCTAGCTGTGTTCGCTTTTGCAAGAGAACTGCAATGTTTTGATGATTAGTTGAAAGGTTTTCTTATTTGTGTGTAGAGTTTTAAAAAAATAGCCAATAGTTACAAAAAATGTGCTTAAGCAATCAGAAAAAAACTAATATTTCCTAGCTCTAATTTGCTCTAACTGCAATCCTGTGTTTGATCAGAACTATTGCAGGTTAGTTCAAGGTCATACATTCAGAGCCAGTATCCGGACTCAAAGCCCCAGTGAGGAAAAGAGATAAAGATTTCAAACTTTTGATTTTTTTATTGAGCTGAGTTCTCTCAAGTTATAATTTTGCATGTGCCAAGTATTTTAAGTATACAGTAAATGAAGAGATGATCCTGCGCTCCGCCGCCGCCACCGTGGGGTTTACTCGCCGCTGAAGCTCTGAGTCTCCAGATCAGACAAGATGCTCCTGAAAGAGGACCAATCACAATATCAGACATGAATGTCCCGATTCCCGAGGCGCTGAGGCGGGCGAGACGTACCTGTGCTCGGCGAGAGCTCGAACTCCTGCTGGATCCTGTGGACGAGTGTGTGTGTGTCGGGCAGACAGAAGCCAGCGGAGATCTTCACCAGCTCCACGGCCTGATCCACATCCCCGCTCTCCTTCACACACGTCAGGAACCGGTTCAGCAGATCCACACTGACACACAAACACCACACCCGTCTAGTCTGAGCCAGTGACTGTAGAATATGTGTGTAGTGTGTTTCTGACGAGCATCATTGAAGCCCAGTGGGCTTGCCATCTTGGATAACCGAAAATGTGCAGCGAGGCGGATTAGCTGAGGTGACGCTGAACGCTAGCAGACAAACGGCTAGTAGTGACATCAGAGCAATCCACCTGTCACTCAAGTGGCCACGCCCTTCATTATGCACAACTTTAAGGCTTAATTTAATTTAATGGATGGGTTATTAAAAAAATTCACCCCTCATAGTCGTCATGAAGGGCAAAATTAGCGATATAGCACCACTTTGTGCACCAGGCGGTATACATGTTTATTTCTGCTGTAAAGTTGGGTCATTTTAACACAGGAAATGCCTGGAAAAGTCATGGGAATGATGAGCGGATCTTACCTGGGAACTCTATTGTGGGTTTTGAAGAGTTTCAGTGTCTCCCTGAATGAAGAGAAGCAAAATTAACATTTTGGATGACCTGTCCACAATATATACTGATGCATAATTTGTATGGCGATGTCCAGTTACCAGGCGTCCGGTGTCCTGTGAGCCGCGAGCAGGACGGAGATGACGTCACTGAGGGAACCGGCCGTCCAGCTCATCGAGACCTTCCCACGCTCACCGGGGCTGTACATGCTCCTGATGTCCAGCGCACAATCGGCCAATGAGTCCTGCACCTGACACACACACACACACCATTACTGCAGGCCCACACACACACTACATATGCAAACTCATTCATGCATTCCTCAAATAACCAATAAGAAAGAAGAGGAGAGATTGGCTTCCAATGAGAACGCATGAAAGAGTTCCATCAACCAATGAGGATCATCCGTCACCAGTGCTACAGTTCTGACATCATCATTTCACAAACAAGTATAGCTCATTATTTCTGCCTTAAATTACATTGTTTTTTGCATAAATTGTTGAATTTAATACATGTTGAACTGTAATGTGTATTTTCTGTAAAGCGTGTTTGAAAGCAGATGAGTGTGAGCTGGTGATGTGGCTGTACCTGTGGACTGTGTGTTCTCTGGCCATCAGTGCCAGCAGATCCTCCACAAGCTTCTGTCTGTTCGCGTGACCCAGCGCTTTGATGTCTGTGAACAACACATTATCCATACTGATGATGCGGAGTCGATGTCAGAATAACACACGATACAGCTGAATCTCAGAGGCCCAGACTACACCTCTCCAGAGACCAGTGTAACCACCAACAGCCGTGACTATACGAGCGTCCGCGACCATACGAGCGTCCGCGACCATACGAGCGTCCCGCGACCATACGAGCGTCCGCGACCATACGAGCGTCCGCGACCATACGAGCGTCCGCGTGACCATACGAGCGTCCGCGGACCATACGAGCGCCCGCGACCATAGCAGAGCGCCCGCGACCATACGAGCGCGTCCCGCGACCATACGAGCGCCTCCGTGACCATACGAGCGTCCGCGACCATACGAGCGTCCGCGACCATACGAGCGCTCCGCGACCATACGAGCGTCCGCGACCATACGAGCGCCCCGTGACCATACGAGCGCTCCGCGACCATACGAGCGCCCGCGACCATACGAGCGTCCCCGTGACCATACGAGCGTCCGCGTGACCATACGAGCGCGCTCCGCGACCATACGAGCGTCCGCGACCATACGAGCGTCCGCGACCATACGAGCGCCCGCGACCATACGAGCGCCCGCTGACCATACGAGCGTCCGCGACCATACGAGCGCCCCGTGACCATACGAGCGTCCGCGACCATACGAGCGCGCCCGCGACCATACGAGCGTCCGCGACCATACGAGCGCTCCGCTGACCATACGAGCGCTCCGCGACCATACGAGCGTCCGCGACCATACGAGCGTCCCGTGACCATACGAGCGCTCCGTGACCATACCGAGCGTCCCGCGACCATACGAGCTGCCCCGCGACCATACGAGCGTCCCGCGACCATACGAGCGTCCGCGACCATACGAGCGTCCCGCGACCATACGAGCGCTCCCGACCATACGAGCGCCCGCGACCATACGAGCGCCCGCTGACCATACGAGCGTCCGCGACCATACGAGCGCCCGCGACCATACGAGCGTCCCGTGACCATACGGAGCGTCCGCGCGACCATACGAGCGCCCGCGACCATACGAGCGTCCGCGACCATACGAGCGTCCGTCGGCGACCATACGAGCGTCCGCGACCATACGAGCGCCCGCGACCATACGAGCGTCCCGGCGACCATACGAGCGCCCGCTGACCATACGAGCGTCCGCGACCATACGAGCGCCCGTGACCATACGAGCGTCCGCGACCATACGAGCGTCCGCGACCATACGAGCGTCCGCGACCATACGAGCGTCCGCAAGAGAGCTGCAGTTGTGTCGTCTGACGCTTTAAAGCAGGATGCATTCCTGATTGGCTGTCAATGTTTTAATCATTCATCAGCTGGGAGCATCAGACCATTAAAGATATTTTAGATTATTTTAGTCAGAATTGCTCGAAACGCTAGTAATACGATCTAATCACTTTTGTAGCAATAGGTGGCGCTGTGACTGAGTGAGGTGAGCAATAGCGGTTTCCGTTACTCTGTTTTTATATCGCATCAGAAACGAGTGATGGAAACATCAAATTAAATAAAACATTTTTTTATTAATTTGTATTAAGTTTTAAGCTCGCTTGAGGTAGTTTTTGAAATGTGCGAAAAAGAGTTCATGTGAATAGAAATGCATTTGCTGAATAAATTCTGAACATTAGCGAACATAATATTGATGCTAGGCTTTTTAAATGGATAAAAAGAAAATAAATTGTCCCACATTTCTGGAAACATGTCACATGTTCCTGTGGTGAAATTCTGGAGTCTGAAGATTTTAAAGTGTCCTGTTCGAACTCATTCATCAAAATGAACAAATCTTTTTCGAGTCATTTGGATGATTCAATGAACGAAACAAATGAATTGACTCGGAAAAGATTCCGTTCATTTTGATGAACAGGAGAGTCACGAACACGCATCACAGAACAGATCAAGGCGAGCATTTGAGCTTATAAAACTTAAACTTAGTTATTTATTTATTAAATGAGCGATCGTTTCGCTGATAAGACCCTTATTCATCGTCTGGAATCGTTTAAAGCCCTTCTAACAGTTTGCACTGAAACTGTCTTTTGGACCTTGAACCGTTGGACCCCATTGAAGTCCATTATATGGAGAAAATCCTGGAATGTTTTCATCAAAAACCTTCATTTCTTTCGACTGAAGAAAGAAAAGACATGGACATCTTGGATGACATGGGGTGAGTAAATTATCAGCTAAAGCTTTTTTAGTGTTAACTACTCCTTTAATGTTCAGACTGTCCTCTATCTGTGTGCCAAATCTCACAGACGTTCCCACAAGCGGGATCTATGGGGACGTCATCGCCTCAGGAGAGAAGAGTAGGTGACCAGTGCTTGGCCCATAAATCATAAATCACCTTTCCATATCTGCGGGATGAGGTCCAATCTGTTGTCGGTATCCAGCGCTCGCAGTAGATCCGTCATGACGCCAGAACTGGGGTAGTACACCTGAAACCAGATCAGTGATGTCACATCCTGTGTGCATTCACATGAAGCAGTGCATGAGTGTGTGTTACTCACTGAGGAATCAGATCTCTGTACCACTTCATCACCACGTCAACATTCTCCATCAGGCAGAGCAGACTGAAGAAGCGCGCGCTGAAACACACACACACACGCTGTGAGGACTGAAACATCATAAGGTTGCCCCACACTTGGTATTTTGTCACTGATTGTTTCCAGCGTCACACAGATGAAGACACAGTTGATCAGGACAGCTCTTCATGAATGAGTCACAGGATTACACTCACTAGTAGATGTTCCGATTGATATCATTTCCCAAGAGCCTCCAGTTCTCTCCGACTCCCAGCAGCTCGTGGACCCTGTACGCCTGCTCCATGTCCTTGGTATCGAGACACTGTCCGACAGAGACGCCACACAGGGTCAGGCTTGTAATCATGTGACATACAGCATGAAGCGGCGTCATGTTCAAGTGCACTTACGATTCTCATAGCGGTGATGAAGAACTGGGCTGAAACACACACACAACACAGGCGTGACTCAGAGATACTGGACGCACATACACATGCAGACGTGTAATGCTGAGTGTCTGACCAAGTTGAAAGTGAGCATTTGATGTGAGACAGGAAGTAAGTGTGCAAGACTAATCACATGTGTGATAAATGCCAATGAACACTTTAATCTGCAGCATCAGCTCTATCTCAGTCTCTAAACCCCGCCTTTCTGAGAGCCTGCTCTGCTCTGATTGGTCAGATGACCCAGACTGTTGTGATTGGTCTACTCTGCTCTGATTGGTCAGATGGCCCAGTCTGTTGTGATTGGTCTACTCTGCTCTGATTGGTCAGATGACCCAGACTGTTGTGAATGGTCTACTCTGCTCTGATTGGTCAGATGGCCCAGTCTGTTGTGATTGGTCTACTCTGCTCTGATTGGTCAGATGGCACAGCCTGTTGTGATTGGTCTACTCTGCTCTGATTGGTCAGATGATCCAGTCTGTTGTGATTGGTCTACTCTGCTCTGATTGGTCAGATGACTCAGACTGTTGTGATTGGTCTACTCTGCTCTGATTGGTCAGATGGCCCAGTCTGTTGTGAATGGTCTACTCTGCTCTGATTGGTCAGATGGCCCAGTCTGTTTGTGATTGGTCTACTCTGCTCTGATTGGTCAGATGACCCAGTCTGTTGTGATTGGTCTACTCTGCTCTGATTGGTCACATGACCCAGTCTGTTGTGATTGGTCTACTCTGCTCTGATTGGTCAGATGACCCAGACTGTTGTGATTGGTCTACTCTGCTCTGATTGGTCAGATGGCTCAGACTGTTGTGATTGGTCTACTCTGCTCTGATTGGTCAGATGGCTCAGTCTGTTGTGATTGGTCTACTCTGCTCTGATTGGTCAGATGGCCCAGTCTGTTGTGATTGGTCTACTCTGCTCTGATTGGTCAGATGACTCAGACTGTTGTGATTGGTCTACTCTGCTCTGATTGGTCAGATGGCACAGCCTGTTGTGAATAGTCTACTCTGCTCTGATTGGTCAGATGACCCAGTCTGTTGTGATTGGTCTACTCTGCTCTGATTGGTCAGATGACCCAGACTGTTGGGATTGGTCTACTCTGCTCTGATTGGTCAGATGGCTCAGTCTGTTGTGATTGGTCTACTCTGCTCTGATTGGTCAGATGGCCCAGTCTGTTGTGATTGGTCTACTCTGCTCTGATTGGTCAGATGACTCAGACTGTTGTGATTGGTCTACTCTGCTCTGATTGGTCAGATGGCACAGCCTGTTGTGAATAGTCTACTCTGCTCTGATTGGTCAGATGACCCAGTCTGTTGTGATTGGTCTACTCTGCTCTGATTGGTCCGTGTGTATTAGGACCGGCCCTGTTCAGCAAACCCCGCTGTAGTAATGAGCAGATACCATCATCCGGGTCCTGAGGGGTGAAGCTCTTCCCCCGACACCTCGTACATCACTTCCTGTAGAATGTCTTTTTGGCCCTGAACTGGGGCACCTGCAGAGCAAAGCATGATGGGAAATGCATGATCATGTGTTTGCGTGTTCAAGTATGCATATTTTACTAGCTCATTTATTTAGAGAATTGTAAGACATCAAATGACCTGTTTTATAAAATATGTTGAGCACGTGACCGTAAGAGGCCAGACTGGGCACTGCAAGCAGAAGAGAACAGATCAGTTACACCAAAATAAATAAGCAAACACCACTTCATAAATGAACGCGTCATCACTCGTGGAACCGATCTTGAGCGCCTTCATCTCGCTCATCACAGGAAAAGCCTGAGACCGTCCCAGAGCGCCACAGCGTCTCAAAGCCTTCAGACGGCGTTAAACGTTCAGGAGGTTCGGCTTGACCTTCTGCTCCGCCATCTGCTTCAGGAGATCCTGCACACACACACGCTGATGATCAAACATTTACATCATTTACAGAATTTTTCTAAATCAGCACCGGTTTCACGTATATATATGTATATGTGTGTGTGTATATTGTGTGTGTGTGTGTGTGTCAGCTGTCAGTTTAACACGTTATTGTCGGCGTTCACGCAAACCCGTTTTAACGGTGTTAATTTTTTTATCGCGCGATTAACAGTCTTTTTGTCCTAGCAAACTTTGTCGTTTTTTCACATGCTTTTGCAACAGGACGGCATGCGTCCTGATCCATTTCGGCGTCTCGCACTCGTCATCCACTCAAAGCCGGCTCGCAAGCCCGAACGAGTGTGTGCGTCGTGCTCGTGCCTGTTGTTTTGTTTCCGGTCTAACTTAGATTCGCTTGCGCTTTGGTCAGAGAAGCAACAGAAGCGTCCTCCGCGGCGCAAGCCATTGAAATGAATGGGTTTCAGAGCGCAGCGCGAGGGACGTTTTGTGCCGCACACACTTGTTTCCGGCTTGCGAGCCGGCCAAATGGTAACGTTACGTTTTTAGTGGATGACGAGGCGCGAGAGGATTCTGAATGGAAAGTTTACTTTTAAAAAGTTGCCAAATTGTCCCATTAACAAGAGCAAGTGATCTGTGTGTTTTGTCGTTATGAACTGAGCTATCATCATCACAGCACGTCCAGTCTGAAACACCACTTGATGATGGCCAAGCAAACACACACACACACACACACACACACACAACTGATGCGAATTCTCCACCCCTCGCCAATATCAGGACCTCGTCGCATTTCTTTCACCCTTTTATTGATAGACAGTGTTACATTGTGTGAGTGATTATTTGTATGTTAGTGTAAAATTGAACATTTCAATCTTATTTTCAATAATAATAATAATAATAATAATAATAAAAAACATTTGCACTAAACAAGCCAATCCACTTTTCCATGTTGATAAGAGCATTAAAATGAGAACAAATAATGTATCAAAAAGAAATCAAAAGACATTTAATAAAATGTGCGATTAATCGCGAGTTAACTATGAAATTAATGCGATTAATCGCGATTAAATATTAATCGTTGACAGCACTAATATATATATATATATATACACACACACACACACACATATATATATCAGAAGGTCAGATTTTTCTGCTATACATAAATAGATGAAGATTAATATATAATGTATTTGTCAATAATGTATTTTTGCATGTGTGTGTAATAATAATACTCATAAATAATTTGAGATAATATAATAAGTAATTTGAGGATGGAATTTAGTTAGGACACATGTTCTCTCCCTGGATGTAATTTATAAATAATATATAAAGTAAATACAAAATTATACTTGGAAACAATTGAACAAATTTGGAGTACAATTTATAATCGAAAGCACATGTAATTGCACATATTTGTATTTGTGAAGACACTTTGTGATTGCACTGAGACATGTAAACAGAGATATACTGTTATTGTACTCGTATAAATTATAAAAGTGGCTTTGCAACAAAACCACAAGTCACGTACCACAATCAGCTCCCATTTCTCGTTGTATTTCTCCTGTGCGTCGGGGCGGCTGTGATCAGGGCGTTGAAGATGTGCACATCGGCTACAGGAACAAACAGGCAATCTTTGAAAACTAAATCCAGTTATTGAAATATAGTGATTATCTAAACTATCATAGAGCAGCCCTCACCCGTCAGCCGGTTGTTCAGCAGGTCCGTGTACGTACTGAACGCCTTCGCATGAGCGCCATACTGTCAAATCAAGCACACACACACTTCTGCCGTCAGACTAGTGGAGGAACGAGGGCATGCAGCGATTCTGGACGATAATTCTTTTAATAACCGATAACCAATATATTGGCCGATAAATCTAAACACAAATTTTTAAATCATTTTTGAAAGCCTGATTACAAAAACGAGTCCCAAACACACAATTATAACTATATGAAGCTTATAATACAGACTTGTAAAACAGCACTGAACTGTATTTTCCATTTTTAAGTGATTCCAATTAAACTGAAGAGTCTCAGCTGGAGGAGATAATACAGATTTCATCAGCTTTAATATATCAGCCACGTGTTCTGAACATGGAAATGAAGATATTTAAGCTCCCGCACACGTTACCTTCACCATGCCCCGGATCAGAGCGCTGTACGAGCGTGTGTTCGGCTCCGACAGCAGCGCAAAGATTCGCTCAGCGTTATCATTCTCTCTGTGGGAAACAGGAAACGGCCTCTTATGACACGACACTGCATCATCTCCAGTTAGTGTTCTCATGCAGACATACTATCGGTCAACATTGATCAATACCTAGGATTATTTTGTTCATTTGAATTTATTATTATTTGATTATTTGAATTTAAATCACAAAAAAGGTAAAAAAAAAACTTTTTATATTTTAAATTTCAGCGTCATTACTCAAGTCGTCAATGTCACATGATCTTTTGTAATAGTATAACTGTCTTTACCGTCACTTTTAATCAATTTGATGCATCCTTGCTGAATAAAAGTATGAACTTAATTTTTATTATTAGATTTTAGATCATTAACCAAATATTTTTGATGGTTTCCACTGTTTCCAACACTGATAATAATCTGTTTTACTGTTTTTACTGCAATCAAATACATTTCAATTGAATAAATGCAGCCTTGGTGAACAGAAGAGACTTCTTACAAAGATATAATACAATCTTAACTACAACTTTAGACCAGTCGTGTGTACAGCAGGTCTGATAAGATAAACGGTCACTCACTTCCAGGGAAACTTCGGTACGTCTGAGGCTTTTCCTCCTCTTGCTTTTCTAGCCTGCGGCTCCTCCTGGACGTCCTCCTGCGGTGTCCACGGGTAAGAGGAGTCCATGGACATACGGTGGAGTAAATCCCCATTACACAAGGTCTTATAAAACTCAGCACTATCATCGGTTCAATAGTCACATTTAGTTTTTATTTTATCCAAACTGATTTTAGAGCTAAACTACGTAAATAAGGATATTTTTTAAGTCTTGTTTTTGGGTTCTACAATAACAGGTTTATATATATGTATAGCAACAGAGCGTCTCAAACAGAGTTGTATGGTGTGAGAGGCCTTACGGTCTCTTCAGTCCTCTGTTCTGGGATGTTCTCTTGTGCGGAATCACGGTCTCCATAGAAGCAGATCAGCTCTAACAGCTCATTCGTCACGTCCAAAGACACCGGTGTACCTGCACAGAACACACTCGTCATCAGACAGACGCAGACTCAGACGCGCAGACTCAGACGCGCAGACTCAGGCAGCGCAGACTCAGACGCACAGACTCAGACTCAGACGCAGACTCAGACGCAGACTCAGACGCAGACTGAGCGCGGCAGACTCAGAGCGCGCAGACTCAGCCGCAGACTCAGCCGCAGACTCAGCCGCAGACTCGGCCGCAGACTCAGACGCAGACTGACACACGCAGAGCTCAGAGCGCAGCAGCTCAGGCGCGCAGACTCAGAGCGCAAGGGCTGCGCAAGCTCAGACAGCGCAAGCTCAGGCCGCGCAGGGCTCGGGGCACGCGCAGAGCTCAGCGCGCAGACTGGGGCGCGCGCAGACTCAGGGCACGCGCAACTCAGCAGCGCAACTCAGCACGCGCAGACTCAGACCAGCGGCAAGCTCAGCACGCAGATGCACAGACTCAGACGGACAGACTCAGAGCGCACAGACTCAGCACGCACAAGCTGAGACGCAGACTGAGCCGCGGCAAGCTCAGAGCGCGGCAGACTCAGACGGCGCAGACTCAGAGCCGCGCGAGCACTGCAGACGCGCAGAGCTCAGCACGCCAGACTGAGGGCAGACTCAGGCGCGGCAGAGCTGGGACCGCGCAAGCTCAGACGCAGACTCAGACGGCAGGCTAGACGGGCAGGCTCAGACGCGCAGGCTCAGCGCGCAGAGCTCAGCCGCCGGAGACTCAGCTCGCAACTCAGCCGCAAGGCTGAGCCGCAGAGCTGAGGCCGCAAGCTGTAGCGACGGCTGGGGCGAGCTGCCGAGACTCAGACGCGCAGAGCTCAGACGCGCAGAGCTTAGCACGCAGGGTCAGGCACGCAAGCTGGACGCGCACAGACTCAGACGCGCAGAGCTACGGCAGGCTCAGACGGCGGCAGACGCAGTCAGCGCAGAGACAGCAACGGCAAGACACAGGTGACACGGCAGACTCAGACGCACAGACTACAGACGCAGCAGACTAAGGCGCAGACTGGGCAACGCAGACTAAGCGCAGACTGAGACGGCAAGCTCAGCACGCGCAGACTCAGCAGCGCGCAGAGCTGTGAGGCAGCGGCAGAGCTCAGGCAGACTCAGCAGGCGGCAGACTGCAGCACGGCAAGCTCAGCAGCGCAGACTCAGACAGCGCAGACTCAGACGCGCAGACTGAGGCCACGCAGACTCAGACGGCTGGCAGGCTCGAGAGGGCCGCGCAGACTCAGACGCGCGGACGAGGTCACGCGCAGAGCACAGACGCACAGACACAGACTGGAGAGCGCAGACTGCGCAGACTCAGACTCCGACAAAGACTCCGAACTCAGACGCAGACTCAGACGCGCAGACTCAGACGCGCAGATTCAGACGCGCAGACTCAGACGCGCAAGACTCAGACGCGCAGACTCAGACGCGCAGAGCTCAGAGCGCGCAGACTCAGACGCACGACTCAGACGCGCAGACTCAGACGCGCAGACTCAGACTCGGACGCAGACTCGGACGCAGACTCAGACGCAGACACAAAGACTCAGACACTCACCGGCCTGCATCAGCTGGTCGTACAGATCCACAGCAGCTTTGACCTTCCTCAGGTGAACTCTCTCTGCGAGCGCAGCTTCAGACACCTCCTCAATCTGAGCCTCCAGAGTCTCCGGCATCAGACACTTCCAACAGAACACAGCAGATGCTTCACAACGTTCACACACACGCATGGAGCAAAGCAAACCATCATACACAAGCACTGGACACTCACAGGAATATGAGGGTGTGCGTCAGTCTTTCTGGAAGTAATTTGGGTATTTGTTGATGAAATATGTGGCAGCATTTCTGCCTGACTCCAGGGACAAGGAGAATAATTTCTGTGTGGGAGAAATAAGGAGGTCAGTGTGTGTTTTCATGTAATGTGCATCTATGTTCACAATTTTGCAACATGTACATTAACTCTTTCCCTGCCAGCGTTAAAAAATGATTTTAAAAAACGTGCCAGCCACCAACAGTGTTTTTGAAAAATCGACCATAGAATATTTTTGTATGGATATCTGAACATGCAATATGTGAAAAGAATAAAAAAAAACATTTTATTCTAGCTTCAAGCATTCTTATTTTAATCAACACTTTATCAATTGTGGGTAAGTTTCATAAATAGCAACATTTTGAGCAAAAAGCGGAGAAAATTATGTTTTTCTCAAAGTCTTCATCCGGATTCAGGATCGGATGATCAAAACACGGGCAAGAATGAGATTCGAGTTCATCAACACCTCAACGCTTCTCTTCATGGGTTCAACATTTTATTCAGTAACGTTAGCCACGTTTGGATTTCACGCCGATTGTGAACTTCTCTAATGGTTTGATAAGCCAGTTCAATCTTTATGAGCTACTCACAAAGTCAAATGCTGTTTTTGGAGTGAGATATGGATCATCCTGGAATCTGTAATCTGTTGCTGTAGGATCCTAGACCACACACACACAGACAATAACTTTGTTTACATGATATTAGATGACAAATAGTTTTATAACATGGATGTTGGAGTTTATTAACATACCCTGTTCACGGTGGATGCCAGTGCCTGTAAAACAGCCTCTTTACTCCTGATAATGATAATAATAAACTTTATTTCTATTGTGCTTTTAAGGGAGCTTCTCAAAGCACAAAGTGAAAAATACAAAAAATAACTAATAATTTAACAATAGTAAATTGATGTATTAAAAAAAGAATATAGATCTGTGTGTCAATGTCATAAAAGTGATACTTAATACCTAGAGTTCATAAAAGTTAGCCAAGCAGGAATAAATAAAGACTAAAAAGTAAAAAGTAAAGGTCCTAAAACTGAGCCCTGAGGGATGCCAGTAGAAACCGGTCCAATGTCAGACCTGTTTTGTGCGTCTGGTCAAATAAGTAAATTAAATAACTTATCAAATTAATTGACTGTGTGAATTAATGAGTTATAATAAAAAAACACAAGTGATCTTTCATGTGTTGTTCATCTGAATAGTACATACCACGTTTTCTTCTTTGGAATGACTATTTCTTCTAAAGAATATAATAAAAAGATTTATTTCTGTTTTAGAAAGCAGCTTAATTTAACAAAGCACATGAATTCTCTTATTAAAAAACAGAAATGAGTTGTCAAACCTAGTGAAGAAACGGCAGGTTGTTGGTCTGCAGAAGAATTCAGAGCAAAACTCCTGTAATAAAACCACATAATTAGCAATTTCATTCTAATAAAACATTTTATATTCTGGTAAAACTTGAAAAGTTATTAATATATATCTATATATATATCTATATATATCTATATATATATATATATATATATATATATATATATATATATATATATATACATATATATATATATATATATATATATATATATATATATATATACATATATATATATATATATATATATATATATATATATATATATATATATATATATATATATATATATATATATATATATATATAATACATATGAGCTGACACATTACGTTACAGCCCCTTGGAATGACCTAGAGACAACTAGTCATTTCTTTAAATCCATGGACATTTCAAAAATGTAATTTAATAAAAAGGCTCAAGTAAGCCTGTTCTTATGCATTCATCTTACCTATTAGGCCATGAATTCTGCAGATGGATGCGCAATATTCTGCTACTCTTACAAGCATGATGTCTGAGAGCTCGCGAACAGGAGGACGCCATGACACCGGGTTCGTGATCGAAAACCATCCGCTTATAACAGCAGAAAGCGCTGAATAAAACCTCGGGATATCATTGGTCCATTCTGGAGAGCGCTGAGAAAAGTAACAGGTGTGATCTGACCGTTTAAATTCTACTTCAATAACGATGTGGAAAATAATGTACGTCTTGATAATGACACTGAGAAAGTTTAATAAAATTTAATTAAAATAACAGCGACTAGTTATTAAAAAATATTCTGAAAGTTATTTCAAACTAATTTCCATTCTACCAATCATTCGTTTTCTAATGCCGGGATATACCATCTGACCAAACAACAACAATAACAAAAAACTATACGTCATACATCCCCGTAGAATATTAATATGCAGGTGTTTTACTAACAAATATTTAATATTACCACTGTTCCTTAGGTCAACGTCTCTGCTTCTGTCGCTTTTGTTCATGTTTCAGTCTAGTTTTACCCCTCCGTGTTATTTGGTCTCGTCCAAGCGTCCAGCACGCGCTCCCACATGTTACAGCTCTACATGACGCACATGGAGAATACAGAGAGAAATATATTATTCTAATGTACATAGTTTATTAAGAAAATGCAGTTTTCAAAAGAAACACCATGGAGGCGATTGGAGGGCATGTCGTTTGGCTTGTACGACGCTGATGAATTAAGGTAATGATAATAATACACTTGTACAACTAACTTGCACAGCTAGCCGGAGATCAGTTGCATGTAAACTAAAGACTCCAATAGTTATTAACAAAACACAGTTCATTTAACTACACATGTTGAGCTTTGTGACAACATGCCCCATATGCTGTCTCACTGAATGCTGTTTTAAAACATTAAGTTTGAGTCAAAGATAAGCAGCACAATCAAGCTCAATAATTCCTGAAAGTAGTCCACTAACGTTACTTCATAACTCAATAACTTTACACAGTTTTTAACTGAACTGGTGACACTTTTCAAATAAGGGCTCGTTTGTTGATATATTAGTTAACATGAACTAAATCATACAGTTAGGATCAAATAAGATCATCAAAGTTGTACTAAGACAAGAATGGGTATTGTTGAAAATCTCATGTATAAATTTGATGGTAGGTTTTTGATCCATTTTTTCCATTTCAAATGTTGACTACTGTACATATAATATATGCTATACTTCTACAGCATGTATTAATCTACACTGAACAAAATTATAAACGCAACACCATTGTTTTTGCCCCCATTTTCATGAGCTGAACTCAAAGATCTAAGACTATTTCTATATACACAAAAGGCCTATTTCTCTCAAATATTGTTCATAAATCTGTCTAAATCTGTGTTAGTGAGCACTTCTCCTTTGCCGAGATCATCCATCCCCCTCACATAAATGTGGCGTATCAAGATGCTGATTAGACGACAGGATTAATGATTATTACACAGGTGTGCCTTAGGCTGTCCACAATAAAAGGTCACTCTGTAATGTGGCCTTTTGTGTGCAAGAAGGAGAAGTGCTCACTATACACAGATTTGTGAACAATATTTGAGTATTGGGTATATTTGAGTATTTAAATGGGCCTTTTGGGCCAATTTGGTGTACATGGACAAAAAGTCTTAGATCTTTGAGTTCAGCTCAGTGAAAAAATGGGGGCAAAAACAAAAGTCTTGCATTTATAATTTTCTCCAGTGTAGTAATGTTAGTTAATTTGCACATGTACTCGTTGTCATTCTGTGAAGCTGCTTTGAAAAACAATCTGAGTTGTATAAAGCTCTATAGAGACTAGGGCTGTCACTTTTGTGAAAAAATCCTGTTTGATTTTTTGAGTCAATAGACTTAATTGAATTGATTTATAAAATAAATAAATAAGTAACTTTTAGTTTTATGTGAAAAACGCTCAATGAACTACATCTCCCAGGAGGCGAAACAACGAGCGAGATCAGCTGCTGTGTGTGTGTGCAGTCTGGAACAACACACTCATGACGGTAACGTTACCGATTATAACGGAAGACTATAGAAACAATGACATAGCCTCAGTAAAGTTTGCTTCATTCATTGAGAGAAAATGTGCGCCTTTGGGGTTTGTAGTCTTTGTAATTACGTATTTTCACAGTCTTATATTCTCAACAGTTTTACATCAAACTCTGACTTTCTTGACTTTAAAATGTATCTTTTAAATGGATAAACATCATATGTGTAATTCAGGGATCAATTTAACGAAATCAAAATATTTGTTATCTCTCGCCACTGACTACCATACAATATTTTCCGAAATAAGGTCCCATGGTGGTCGACCGGAAGGGGAGGGACTTAGGCTCTCTATGACAGGGAGCGCAACAATCAGGGACTGAGATTAACAAATATGTTTAAAAATGAACTTTGGCTCATTGGCCGAATAGAGATGGAGTTAGTTTGAGTTGACCTTCTGTCATCCTCTGGTCTCTCTCTCAGGAGGCTGAGTGTGAAGACGATCACGAACCCGGAGCTGCTGGAAGGCGTGGGCAGTGCGGCCCGAACGGGCTGTATGATCTGGCTCTGGGCCCCGCAGACAGCAAGGAGATCTGCTCCACCTGCATGCAGGACTACGAGAGCTGTCCGGGACACGTGGGCATCGTGGAGCTGCCCCTGCCCGTCTACAACCCGCTCTTCTTCACTGTAAGCTCTCCTCTCACGGGTTAGCTGTGCGTCTGGAGCTGAACACAGTTCTTCATCAGTCTCTCGCCCTCATGTCCTTACAAACCCTTGAATCAACATCTAATTAATGAAATATGAGAGATATCTGTCCCTCTATTGACAGCCTACGCAATGTACTACTTTCAAGGCTCGGAAAGATAGTAAAGACGTCATTAGAGTCGGAGTGTACCAACACATTCATGTCACAATACAATATTATTGTGATACTCTCAAAATATATGATTAAAGATTAACAAAAAATGAACTGTTGGTTAAAATGCTAAATGTGATATTTGCAGTGTGTGTGTGTGAATAGTCTCGGTGCTGAAATCTGACGCACAGGACAATAGAGACCCCAGAATAACAATATTCATGATTCTGAAGATGAAAACACTGAATTATTGTAAATGAATGTGATGATCTCTGTCACTCTGTCTTTACAGAGTAAATAATGACAGAAGTAACACTTTTGGGTGAACTGTCCCTTTAAAAACACAACCATTGTATTGTAATGAGATCATTATCCTGTCTGATGTAAAATGTTGGGTAACACTTTATTTTAATGGTTAACTATAGACATATTCTTCTGACTGTACGTCGTAAACCTGCATCAACTGCTGTTCAAGAGTGTTGGATCTGTAAGATTTTTAGTCTCTTCTGCTCACCAAGGCTGCATTTATTTGATTAAAAAAACGTCCTGATCTCCGTCTCTTCGCAGAACTTGTACATGCTGATCCGGGTTCGTGCCTCCAGTGCCACCTTATGCTGTGCCGCGCGCGGTGCTGCATCTGCTGCTGGGACAGCTCAAGCTCCTGGACGTGGGCGCGCTGAACGAGGTGTATCGAGCTCGAGCAAGTGCTCAACCAGGTCAGAACCGCTCTTGAGGATCTGGGGTTGGCCATCGAATACTGAGGTCAGGAACGAATACTTGAGGTCAGGAATCTGATATTTGAGGTCAGGAATCTGATATTGGAGGTCGGGAATCTGGATACTCGAGGTCGGAAACGGGAGTTCTCAGGTCGGGACCGTAGACTTATGGTCGGCAATCGGATACTTGAGAACGGTATTGCAGATGGGGTTTGGAATTGGTATACCGGGTTGGGTATTTGGATACTTGGGTCGGGCACGGTGCACCCGGGTCGGGCATCGGGATACGGGTTTGGGCATCGTAGACCGGGTTTGGATCGAATATGGGTTTGGGCATCGGATACCGGGTTGGATCGATACCTTGGGTCGGGCATTTGATACCTTGGGGTCGGGCATCGGATACCCTTGGGTCGTATTTGAGACGGGGTTGGTATCGGATACCCCGGGTCGGGAACGGATACTTTGGGTCCGCAACGGATACCCTGGGCTTGAATCGGAGACCGCGGGTTGGGCATCGTATACCCGGGGTCGGGATCGGCAGACCCGGGTCGGGCATCGCAGACCCGGGCTTTGGAACGGATACCCGCGGCTTTGGACGTAGACCGGGTCGGAACGGATACCCGGGTCTTGGAACGGATACCCGGGCTTGGGAACGGATACCCGGGCTCCGGGAATCGGATACCCGGTCTTGGAACGGAGACCCGGGCTTTGGAATCGGATACCCGGGCTCGGGAATCGGCACAATCTTGGGCTTTGGAATCCAGACCCGGGTCTTGGAACGGGATATGGGGCTCGGGACTTCGCAGACCCGGGCTCTGGAGTCCAGACCCGGGCTCTGGGAACGCAGACTCTGGGCTCTGGGAACGCAGACTTGGGCTTGGGAACGGATAATCTTGGGCTCGGGACGGACGGGTTGGAACGGGATACGGTTGAACCGATACCTTGGGCTTTGGGAAATTGCAGACCTGGGCTCTGGGAACGCAGACCCTTGGGCTTGGAACGCAGACCCGGGCTTGGGAACGGATACCCGGGCTTGGGAACGGATACCTTGGGCTCTGTAATTTCAGACCGGGCTCGGGACCGGGATACCTTAGAATTTGGAGACCCTGGGCTCTGGAAATGGATACCCGGGCTTTGGATCGCAGACCTTGGGTTGGGATCGCAGACCCGGGCTTGACACGCAGACTTGGGGCTTGGATCGCAGACCCGGGCTCGGGAATCGGAGACCCGGGGTCGGGCATCGGATACTCTCTTGGGTCGGGCACGGATACTCCGGGTCGGCAACGGGATACCCTGGGTCGGGCACGGAGTACCCGGGGTCGGGGTTCGGAGGCCTGGGTCGGGCATCGAGACCTTGGGGTCGGGTATCGGAGACCTTGGGGTCGGGCACGCAGACCCGGGTCGGGCATCGGATACCCTTGGGGTCGGGCATCGGATACCTTGGGGTCCGGGAACGGACCCGGGTCGGGCATCGGGATACCCTTGGGGTTGGGAATTTGATACCTTGGGGTCGGGCATCGCAGACCCGGGGGTCGGGCATCCGCAGACTCCGGGTCCGGGCATCGCAGACTCTGGGTCGGGACCGCAGACTTGGGGTCGGGCATCAGACCCGGGCTCTGCATCGCAGACCCGGGGGCTTGGGTATTCGGATAAGCAATACGTAGCTGAACCAGAAGACAATCT